>JAGDQO010001364.1:0-70025 GCA_018342035.1 Solanum appendiculatum | reverse complement strand
AATTAAAGCTCTTTGGTTAGCTTTCCAACGGCCAATTGTTTCACCCATTTCCGACGTTAGGATGAGGGAAGTTATGACCATTTTCGTAAACCTGTTGTGCAGATTTGCATTTTCCAGTGAGCTATTTTTTTTAGGCGGGTTGGAGACTTTTTTTTTTATAAAAAGGGGATATGTCCCATACTTAGTCATTTTTCTTAACTCCAAAAACACTCTCTAAGCCCTCTCCAAAAATTCCCAAGATCTTCAACCAAATTCAACATCTCAAGCTCTAATTCCGGATTCAAGACTCAATCTCAAGCTTCGATTCTCCATTCCAATCTTCATCAAGGATTCTCCAAAGTTGAGGTATGTGGGTTTGATTGTGGAAACCTTCCTTTTCCACAAGTCCAACCATTTATCCTCTATTTCTACTTCAAGTTTATGGGTCCTTATGATTATTTATAAACTCTTGAATTATGGAATTACTATTACACACCCTATTATGGTCCATTTTGCATATTATCATGAAATGGAATTATTATGTGATGTTTATGGTTTACATGCTTCCATGATCAAATTATGAAGGTTGATATATATATGTATGTCGTTGGTGGGCTGATTTATATGGATTTTGGAATTGGTTGGACTTAGTAGTCAAATACATGATTTTCATTTAATGGAACAATTGCCCACCTGTGTCTTTGAATAAAATGCCCATTATTAGATTCTTAGGAAAGGAGAGGTCCAACTGGTACGTCCTATGAGTCGGATGGTTATGTATACTGAAATGATGATGAATGGAAACATGTATATGATATCTCTCGTATATAAGTGTTGTGAGTCGACCAAGCCTAGTACGGGGGGTAGTAGGCCCGTATAACCGTATCGAGGGGTTGGTACCTTGGTTGCCTAGTACGGGGGGTAGTAGGCCCGTATAACCATATCGAGGGGTTTGTACCTTGGTCCCTAGCTCGGGGGGTGGTAGGCCCGTGTAACCATATTGAGGGGTTTGCACCTCTTTCGCCTCTCCAAGGGGGTGGTAGGCCTTGGAAATACTATATTGATGGTCACTCGCCACACATGTACTACGTCCCACTAAATATGATTTTTATGTAAGCATCATTATACATATCATTTCATTAATATGCTATCTATTGGGTATGATTACGCATTTTTCCTATGATGTCCATCTAATGTAGCATTGCATTGCATCCCATATACTTAGTACATTCAAATGTACTAACGCATACTCTATGCCTACATGATGTCACCATGTAGGGACCGGAGCACCGCTTGACCATCCTCCTCCGCGTGGCTAGTACGATTTTCTATAGTGGTTATTGGTGAGTCCTCCATTTCGGGGACGTTGCTCATGATCTTTTGCTATGTATAAAACTTTTCCTTTCTAGTTATGTTTTGACTATGAGGGTGAGCCCGGTAGTTTGTCTTGGCCCCCGCTAAGTACTCATGTTTAGAGGTGGTGTTGGACAAGTTGTGTATTATGCTTGAGCTTGACTCATCTATGGTATTTATGTATCATTTCTTTTTTTCTTCTTGCTCCCTTAGTCCCGATTTCCCCCTTGATTATGCTTATCGCTTATGGTCATTTAATTGCTTCCGCGACCAAGGATGTGTAATGATACGCTATGAGGCTTGTTTGGGGTTCCTTCGGGTTCCCCATTCGCCGGTCACATCTAGGCCCTAGGCTTGGGTCGTGACAGCATTCCTTGGATACAATTTTTTATTGCATAATCTTCACTAAGCCTATCTTTGCAATTTAGGCTCGCGTTTCTCCATCGATTTATGAAATCTATAACCGGTTCATCCTTTTTTAGTGAGTATTCATGAGCTCTACCATGCTCATCGTACACTTTGTGATATAGAAGCGATTGAGAAACTCGTGCTCTAGTTGCTCTCAACTATCGATAGAATTGGGCTCGAGATCCGTGTAACAATCAAAGGCATTTTCTTTTAGAAAGCTGACAAACTGCTTGACAAGATGGTCTCCATTGGTTCCAGCATTATTACATGTCTCCACAAAGTGTGCAACATGTTGCTTTGGATTTCCTTTACCCTCAAACTTTTGAAATTTGGGAGGTTGATAACCGACAGGCATTTTGAAGTTATCAATTCTTGTAGTGTATGGCTTGGCATACATATGAGAATACTTGGTGGAGACTTCATACTTATCTTTGATTGTACCAGCAATGAACTCCTTCAAGCGATCTAGTAGGATCAATCCTTCAAAAGAAACTGGCATCTCCTTGACAAGCAGTGCTTGCTTCGCAGGATTTTTGATCTCTTGAACTTCAACACCCTTTCCAGGCGCATGACTGGCTTCTCTATCTAAAAGGCCTTGCATTATATCCATCAATTTATCAATTCGAGACTCTTGGTGTTGTACATTCTTTGTCAATCCTTCAACCAACTTCTTCAGATTTGCAAGTTGTTCCTCAGTGGAAGAAGCAGCAGTTACCATTGCTTGCATGATCATTGGGGATATAGGAGAGTAGCATGGATTGTCGCACAAGTTGATCTTTAACGAACTCACATTACGTGATGCATATGGAGATGATTCACTGGTTAAATCATAATTCCCCTTTGTGGAAGAGTTCTTGGAACCAGATTTCTCAAGTCGAGCTAATGTCTTCTTGATCTTTTCAGCAACACTGCTTCCTCCTTCTAAAGCATTTGTGGAGGATATTGATCCTTTTGGAGTTGAAGACCCAAAAATAGGAGTTGATATGGATGACACTTGAAGTGCTTGTTGTCCCAGCATAGTTGTTTTGCTCCTTGTAACAGCTTTGACACTTCTGAAGGTAACACTAAGGATTCCTTCGACTTCGGTAGAGAACTTGGAGTTAGCGGCCTTAGAGGCAGTTGATTGAGAGTTGATCTTCTTAGAAGTCATCTCGGTATCCTTTGATGCTTGAAAAGTTAAGATAAGAGGTAGAGATCGTCCCACTGGGCGAGCCAATTCGTTTGCAACAAATTTTAAAGTGACAGAAAATAAATTGCAATGACAAATAAAATATGAAGAAACATAACTTTATTGATAAATAGTTGTAGGTACAAATCTATTTATCCCTTGATTCTTTTCTCATAAGATTTATCAATAATTCGAGGGCCGTTAGTGGCGTATTTCCCAAACTTGGATGATTTGGACTTGATCTTCATAATTCGAGGGCCGTTAGTGGTGTAATTCTCGAATTAAGATGATTTAGACTTGATCTCCATAACTCGAGGGCTGTTAATGACGTATTTCTCGAACTAGGATAATTTGGACTTTATCTCCATGAAAGGATTTGTGGATCTTCTTGAAGTATTTGATTATTAAGAAGATTGACATATGTTGATCTAATCTTTGTGAATATTTCATGAATTTGTGGAATATCTGAGATTTTGATCACTTTATGAATATTCCATGAATTTGTGGTAGAATTTTCGAGATGTCTTTTCAAGGGAATATAATACCCTTTATATAGGCATGAACTAGGGTTTAGAGTCGAGTAGCCTCCAAGAATCCTAATTGGAATTGAACACATCTTGTAGAGTCCCAACTCGAATTGAACACATCTTGTAAAGTCCTACAAAATTTCAATGTCTCTGCTTCAAGCCTTGTCAAAGTGTAAACTTTGATGAAACTCAAAGACGAGACTTGAAGTACTGATCTTCAGATTTGCGGCTTCAGATTTGTAAATTTGATTTATGAAAGAAGAGATGAAGGGTAGATTTGGTCCCACTGGGCGTGCCAGAATTTGTAGATAATAAAACTCGAGTCGAGAAAATAATAATCAAGACCGAAAAATAATGCAACAACCGTATATATTGATTTCAAAGTGCGAGTGTTACAATCTCTATGACTCCTCTGATTCGTCTTTTCAAATATAATTTAAGGGCTCTTGAGCTTGATCTTGAATTTGCAACTTGAACTTGATCTTGGATTCAAGGGCTTTGGAGCTTGTTCTTGAATCTTCGATGAACTTGAACTTGATCTTGGATTTAAGGGCTTTAGAGCTTGTTCTTGAATCTTCGATGAACTT
The DNA here is from genome assembly GCA_018342035.1 of Solanum appendiculatum. Classification (NCBI taxonomy): domain Eukaryota; kingdom Viridiplantae; phylum Streptophyta; class Magnoliopsida; order Solanales; family Solanaceae; genus Solanum; species Solanum appendiculatum. The sequence continues at coordinate 66,003 of JAGDQO010001364.1, read as the reverse complement.
GAACTTTATCTTGGTCTTGACTTTTACTTGAATTCAAGGGCTTCGAGGTTATTCTTGAATTCGGTGGTCTTGATCTTGATCGTTCTTGAACTTTATCTTTATCTTGACTTCTACTTGAATTCAAGGGCTTCGAGCTTGTTCTTGAATCCGGTGGTCTTGATCTTGATCGTTCTTGAACTTGAATGCTTGAATTTTTGAACTTGTAGTTTGTAGAGAAATCTGTGTGTTTGATCCATGAGCTTTCTCTAGTTTCTTGTTAGAATTCTTGGTCCCTTTTCTGAATTATGAGGACCCCTATTTATAGTTTTAGAATAGAAGAGTTGTGATTGGAACAGGATTCCTTTTGGCCAATCAGATTTAAGTGACATGGCATATGGGCTTTATAGAGCGGTCATGTCATTTTGACACATGTCATGATCCTATTGACTTCTTTGTTTGACTTGGCATGCCACGTCATTTGCCGCATGGCACCAAAATGGGCCTCTAGGATGGGCTTAGCAAACTGGGCTCATCTATTATAGCCCAAATCAATTAATTTGGACTTTAATTAAATCCATATTTGACTTAAATAATTAATTCAATTATATTAATCCATAATATTTATTTGGACTAATATATTCATGAACTTAATATAATTCGAATAATTTTATAAATTTATATTTAATAAATTTTAAATGATTACAGTAACATCAAAGATTATCCTCACAAGCCAACAAGTTTGAGTGGGGTCTTCATTATTGATATAACTGACATTGCTTGAATAAATGAATTTAGTTGGCCGGTTGGTTTGGTGCCTCGCAAGGGTTGCGATCTGCTCGAGTTTGAACCTTAGCAAGCGCAATATGTTGTGTGAATTTTGGGCCTTTTGGGTTAGCTCCTGCCTTGTGCTAAAAATTATTGTTTTTGAGGAGTTCCAAACCTTCAATTTCTAGTTAAATTAGAGCCTTAGCAAACGTAATAAGGAGCTTGGAACCTCCATTGCTACTTAAATTAGGATAAAATAAACCAGCCTAACTAGGATTTAATTTAGGCACTTTTTCTATATATCAATTTATATGTCTCACTTTCTTTTTTTAGTCAGTTTCAAAAAGAATGACATATTTCTATATCTAGTAATGATTTAATTTTTAAATATTTATTTTACCATTAATGAAATGATTTATAGAGACACAAACATTTATGACTTATTTTAAACCATAAGTTTCAAAAGTCTTTCTTCTTAAACTTTGTATCAAATCAAACTAAGAGGGTGTTTGGATGGGCTTTTAAGTCAGTTTTTGACTTGTTAGAGTGTTTGGCAATTATAAGAATAACTTAAAATAAGTCAAAATTGACTTAAAATAAGTTAAAAGTTAAAAGTAGGGTGCTCCCTACTTTTTTTAAAAAACTTATAAGTCATTCTACTTTGACCAAGTATATTACTTTTTTACCCTTAATTCTTTTATAATGTTAACAACTTTAAGGGTATTTCAGACATTTTGATTTTAAAAAATGACTTCCAACACTTATTTGCTAAACACATCAGCAACTTTTTTTTTCAACTCCAACATTTTTATCCAAATACATAACTACTTATTTTTAAAATGACTTTCAGCACTAAGAGCCCGTTGGATTGGCTTAAAATAAGTAATTTTAGTCATTTTAAAAATAAGTAGTTATATGTTTTTGATGTGTTTGGCAAAAAAGTGTTGAAAGTCACTTTTTTTATCAAAATATCTTAAATACCCTTAAAGTTGTTAATATTATAAAAGAATTAAGGGTAAAAAAGTAATATACTTGGTCAAAGTAGAATGATTTATAAGTTAAAAAAAATAAGTAGGGGCATCCTACTTTTAACTTTTAACTTATTTTAAGTTATTTTTGACTTATTTTAAGTTATTCTTTAATTGTCAAACACTTTAATAAGTCAAAAACTGATTTAAAAGTTAGTTTGACCAACTTAAAATCCCATCTAAACGGGCTCTAAGTAACTTTTTAAAAGTTACTTATTTTAAGTCAATCCAAACGGGCTCTAAGTCATATCAAATTGAAACAGGTGAATTATAACATTAAAAATTAGAAATTGAACATAATAATAAAGCTAAACCTAACTCATTGATTAAAGTTATATTAATTTACTTGATTTAAGTTTCATTATTATACTTTAAATTACTTTTATTAATATAATATTACTTTATCATTTATTCATTATTATAATTTTTAAATATCAACACCTCTAAAAAAACAAAAGTTCTGCGTATCGTACTGTTGGTACCACCACTATTGAATGTTGTAACTCTGCTTCCGTTATAAGCAACCCATATTGAACAAAAAGCATACGCGGGAATCTCTCCAATCACGTCAGACAATATTCTGAGACACCAACACTTTGCAACGTAAAGTTTGGTCCAAGAATAAATAGTCCACTATAAAAAAAAATTAGCATTGTTATGTTGAAAATTTACCTAATTTAAACTTTTTAATTTTATTTCTATTAAGAAGTTTTATCGTCATTCAAATAATATGAAACATAAGAGTATAATTTTACCAGCCTTATAATCGTGTATATATATATATATATTTTGAAACTCAGAATAACCTGCCGTCGCTATAACTTCTACCACAACCTCTGTCTTTCGAGTGAGCACTTTGTGCGCACTGGGTAAATCCCCCACTGTGTAATAGCCTGCAAACCACACAGGGAATATAAATCGAAGGCAAGTCTTATGCGACAAGCTCGATTCAGAAGACATTGAGGGGAGATCGGATGGGTCATCCATGTGAACGACCACCCTCCAAACCAACTAAGTTATCCCGAAGGACATTATTATAATATATTTATAAATGTATTTTAATCACTTTTTATTAAATATTAGTTTTATTCAATTTTTTAATAATATAAATTTAAAAAGGAGTAAGAGTTTTGAGTCATCAATGCCATTCGTACGTTTCAAACTTGTATTTAAATTCAAGAAAAGCATGGCCATATTAATGAAAATTTGGGTGGTTTACCAGTTCCACGTACAAAAAGGTGTGATATATATATTTAGTCATCCACTCTTTATTGCATCTTAACCTAATCATTTTACTCTGTCCCTTAAGTTAAAAGCATGTTTAAGGAGTCCGTGGAATTTGCTGCATACATAAAATTTTAAATTATTTTATACTCTCCCGTTCATCTTTACTTGTCCACTATACTATTTTGGGATATCCAACAATACTTGTTCAGTTTATAAAATCAATGAATAAATAGTTATCATATTGTGTCTATTTTACCCTTGCAACTAAATACTATTCATTTTTAAAATATTTAGATGATTTATATTTAATAAGGGTGGTTTGGTAATATTACAACTATCATTTACTGCTTCTTAATCCATGTGTCAAGTCAATAGTGGACAACTATTATTGGATCGAGTAAGTATTAATCACCAGACTTTAATGTGAAAATGCGGATTCAAATTTAATCGAAATTCAATAAATATCAAATATCACATAAAAATAAACACTCTATTCGTTAAAAAAGAATTGCATAGTTTGATTTAGCACGGTTTAAGAAAATAAAGAGAATTTTTTAATTTTTTGGTCCTAAATTAAAATTATGTCAAATATATCAAAATGTTATTTAATCTTATGGCCTTAAATATATTACGTGAAGAGTTAAAATTAAAATATTATCAAAGAAAGAAAAGGGTCATATTTTTAATTCTTTTTTAATCGGAGGAAATAATATATGATATTAATTTTGACATTTAGGTGTGAGTGAACACACAGATTCTAGAAATAAGAAAATTTTGAATTCCGCCCATTTAATTTAGTTGCAAGTGGGAACCGACACAAAATTCTACGCTTGACTATCTTTTCGTTTTACGTTGAATGCTCCTCTATCCATTTATACTTATTTAGTTCCTCCGTTCAACAAACTATACTATTTTGAGATTGTCCATTTTATAAAATTAATGGATAATTTTACACTTAATTTCTAATTTATTCTTATCATTAATTATAATCATTTCTCTATTACATTTTTCAAGATATTGTATTTATTATATTCAAAGGGCAATATAGTAAAATTACTCTTTTATTTATAGTTTCTTAAGAATTGTGCAAAATCAATAATGGACAAGTATTGTTTGACAGAGAAAGTATAATATTAAAGCTAGATATTTATTTTTATTTATTCAATTTTTAAGTTCTATTAAATATTTTTTTATTTTACATTTAATTTGCTCTTATTAGTTATTAGTATGTATTAATAATTCTAAATTCATTTCCTAAAATTTTAAATTTATATTAAATAATTAGAAGTGAGATAATAAAATTGTCATTTTATTTAAGAATAAGTAAATATGAATGGAGGGAATAATATTAATGACTGGTTTTTAATTACTATAACATTATAAGAAATACAATGTATATCGCATGTTTAAATTTATCGCTCGTACTCTTCAAATTGTGCTCAAATCAATCATAAAATAGTAATTTCTTCTAGCGCCACCTAGGGATGGCAATGGAGCGGTGCGGGTGGCGGGTGGTGTGGGCTTAAGGCTATGCAGGGCGGGGCGGGTCAATCTCTAAGCGGGTGCGAGGCGGGGCGGAGCGGGTGAAAGCCTTGATTTTTTAAAATTATGCGAGTGCGGGGCAGGTCGGGTCTCCTCCATATTGCTTTAGATGGCTGCACATTTTTCTTTTTACCTTTTACAATTGGGATATAGTTTGAGTTTATTTTTGATTATTGATTAAACTTTTGTTAATGTTAAAAATTTAAAAGAAAAAAAAACGTTCAAATCTGTCCAGATTTTCACTTTCTAAAATGATATTTTATCAATTTTGCTAGCTAATAGCCTAATAAAATAGTTTTAAATCAAATGTTAAATTATTTTGAATATAATAATGATAATTTATAAAAATTTAAAATATATGTGTTTGTAAATAATAAAATAAATCAAACAAAACTTAAGTGGGGCGGGGCAGAGCGGGTTTATTTGGGACGGGGCGAGGTGGGTTGAAAATAAAAAAACATGCTATGCGGGGCGGGACGGAGCGGCGCGGAGCAGATTGAGAATTTTGTGGATTTGACAAAATTCACCCCGCACCCGTCCCGCACCACCCCTTACCATCCCCAGCGCCACCTATTTTGATCGTTAAGAACAAATTAGCAAAAGTCATAATCTTATTAAATTATCATTAATCAAGACATTTTCTCGCAACATAGTCAAGTAAAAATGGAAAAAAAAATTATACTTGAAAGACACAAGTTTAGTAGACTTTGGAATCATATGACAACGGGAGTGTGATTTTTAACAGATATGTTGAGGTGATTGATGCTACATCCGCCCAATAATGTAACTGAATTTTTACATAATCAATTTAATTTAAAGGGAAAAGGATTTGAAATATATTCGAACTTTGACCGAAATAGCTGTAACAATCTCAAACTTTGGGCAAGACCTATTACCTCCCTGCACTATTTAATAGTGTATTTTAAAGATATATAAGTGCCCACGTGAACATCATAAATATTGCATCATTATAAATAGTAACTTGTCCAGCTGGGCACTTATATATCTTTAAAATACATTATTAAATAGTGCAGGGGGTAATAGGTCCTGCCGAAAGTTTGGGATTGTTACAGCAATTTCGGTCAAAGTTCGGATATATTTCAAACTTTTTTTCCTAATTTAAACCTATTCTAAAAAATACTTATTATTTAATTTATTTTTAAAATTATTAATTTTAGTGGGTGGTTATTATATTGACTTTATGGTAATTACTTGATGGTGTAAAATATATAATTTTAACACTTTTGTTTGGATGGTTGTTACGTATTGTTTCATAATGTTTTGTATTGTATTGTATTGTATTGTATTGTATTGTATTGTATTATTTTAATGAATATAGTGTTTGGATAGATTGTATCGTTCTCCATCGTTACATAGTGTCACACATCCAAAATTTGAATGATAAACCTACAAGAAAAGTAAGGTACGAAGTAGAGCTATTATGAAAAGGTAGGATAAAGATGAAATATGATTATTAAATAATAAATAAAGACAAAATGAGAAGAAAATATTAAGGTAACGACGCGATCACACCAAATCGGTCGTTACATAAAATGGGTATTTTCGCCATTACCTAACGATGGATTTAAACGATACGATACAATAGAATTTAAGAAACAATCAAAACAAACATTGTATTTAAACTAACAATACAATACAACGAGCAACAGCCATCCAAACAAGGTGGAAGTATCACTGTCCCAAATTTTATAATTGTCCAAGTTAAAATATCCTACAACAAAAGAGACGCTTAAATCCTGTTTGAATTGGTTTATTTTTAAATGTTTTTAAGCTAAAATAATTTTTAAGTAGCGGTAATATTTATTGCTACAAAAATATTTGATGACAATTAAGTTAATGTCATTATATTCAGAGTCATTAAAGTCTTTAACGATATTTATATAGAGTGTTCAGTGTTGGTTATAAGTACTCATATTTATTATTATGAAATATAATACTCCCTCCGTTCCTTTTTAATTGTCATAGTTTCTTTTGTGAAAGCCAAGCGATATGAAATTTGACTAACATTTTAAGATGTATTTTTTCATCATATTGATTTGAAAAAAATTGCAATTTATAGTCTTTTCCGTAGAGTTTTTAAATATCTAAAATTTTATTTTAAAATATCGTAATCTAATTTAACTTTGAAAATTAATCAAAGTAACTCTCGAAAAACGCAACATGACAACTAAAAAGGAAGAAAGAGAATGTATCAACAACAATATTACTACCGCTAAATAATTGCACAAAAATCATTTATTTGCTTTAGTGTAGGAAACACTTTGCCTTTTAACTTTCTATAAAAAACATGTATCTACACACGATATGGTTTTTCATTCTCCACCAAAGTGACTCAAAGAATTTTACTTCCATTCCATGGCCAAACCAATCCTCCAAATCTTCACCATTTCCATCTTCCTTTCTCTGGTCGCCTTTCCGGCTACCGGAGAAGAAGATACTTATATTTTTGGAAAATCCATAAACAAAAAGTCTATGAGGGTAAAAAAGGAAAAATTCAGTCATTTTCGATTTTATTGGCATGATATTCTAAGTGGTTCAAAACCAACATCAATAATGATTATTCCACCACCTAAAAACACAACAACGGGTTTTGGCCAAATGAATATGATAGATAATGCTTTAACCTTAGGACCAGAATTGAGTTCCAAGATTGTTGGAAGGGCACAAGGATTTTATGGTGCTGCTTCACTTAATGATGTTGGATTAATGATGGTAATGAATTTTGCTTTTATTGAAGGCAAATATAATGGAAGTACTTTCACTATACTTGGTCGGAATCCAGTATTCGAGAAGGTGAGAGAGATGGCGGTCATCGGAGGGAGTGGGCTTTTCCGATTTGCTAGAGGGTATGTTCAGGCTAGTACTCATTCATGGGATCTCAAAACTGGAGATGCTACTGTTCAGTATGATGCTTATGTCTTGCATTATTGAGGTTTCACTAATTTTATATATTTTTGTTGTGTTCATTTATGAGATGTAGTTTAACTAGATACGGAATTTATAAAATATAAGAAGGATTGATTTGATCAGAAGAGTAGTATACCTCTGATTGAATCACTTTCACGTTTCTGATATATATTAAGCATTGTATTCTTTGAATAATTTAAATTAAAGTAACTGAATGTCTTTGTAATGTTTCAAAACCATTATTAGAAAAGTACACACTTTTTGGCATGAGATCCTATCAAATAAAAAAAATGTATTATTATTAATGAATGAAATAGGTCACACAAATTGAAACTGGAAATATCACATTAATAGGCTAGCTGGCTTTTAATTAATAATTTTGGTATGACCACACTTTTTCCTTAAATTGGAGTATAGAGAGATTCTTTTCCCTTTTTCTTTTTTACCAAATTCATATCTTTGTGTTGGATTATTTGACACGTATGTTGATTTTTAACACATTTTTTATTTACAATTTTATTATTTGCTAAAAGTTATCAAGATTCCTTTATAAGATTATACTCTCTCCGTTCAATAATAATTGTCCATTATATTATAAATAGTTGTCTGATAATGCTTGTTCAATTTAAAAAATCAAGAGATAATTTACCTTTTTGATCTAGTTTACCCTTGTTATTAAATATTATTTATCATCTAACATATTTCTCAAAGCATTAAATTTAATAAAATCAAAGGATAATATAGTAATATTACCCTATTATTTATTGTTTCCTAAGGGGTGTGCCAAGTCAACAGTGGACAACTATTGTTGAACAGAGGGAGTATTAAAGTTTCAATCCTTCTTTCCTTGTAAGGTGATTTCAATCCTTCTTTCCTTGTGAGGTGATGTTGATTTTATTAGTAATTGAGATGACCTATGCAGTGATTCTCAATTTATTCTCATCGGTTTCATTTTTTAAAGAAATAAGTATTGAAAATACTCCTAAATTTGACGTGAATTATTATTTTAGCCCTCCAATAATTGACAATCTTAAAAACATCCCTCTACTTGGTTAAGTAATTTAAAAACACCCCTCTTATGCTACATATCGTCCACCTATGCGTATATGTGAGACTTTTTGCTGATGTGGCGTACACATAGATATATATAGTAAAAAAAATTCAAATAATTAAATGCTAAAATTTAGTAATGAAGAACTTTTTTTAAAAAATTAATTTTTTTCTTACCTCACCCCATCCCCTATCCAGGTACCCCTCTCCCTCACCCCCAAAAATTTTTAAAATTTTTTTTTATAAAAACTTTTTATCCAACACTACCGAGAACCCCGACTCCCCCCCTCAAAAAAAAACAAAGGTTTAAAAGAATATATTTTTTTTTAGAGTGATGGGTAGTGAGGTGTGAGGTTGGGGTACTGGGTAGAGGATGGGGTGGGGTGATGAGAAAAATTAATTTTTTAAAAAGAAAAAAATATTCTTTTATCTTCTTTAATTTCTAAATTCTTAGAATTTAATTATTTAAATGTTTTTTAAATATTTGTCTATTACATATATCAATGTGTATGCCACGTCAGTAGAAAATTTCACATATATGCATATGTGGCATAAGATGGGTGTTTTTAAATTCACTTAATCAAGTAGATTGGTGTTTTTAAGGCTGTCAATAGTTGGGAGACTAAAATAATAATTCACGCCAAGTTTAGGGGTATTTTCAATACTTATCTCTTTTTTAAATGGACCTCTTCGTCTCAATTTATGTGGTACTATTTAGGAAGAAATATTTTTTCTAAAAAATTATATTTTTTAATCTTGTGGTTAAAACAAGATATTTGTGTAGTTATAAATTATTGATAAAGGTAAGAGGAGAATTAAAAGTTAAATTATTTTAAATATAAAAATATCATTTTAAAAATAAAAAAACTAAGTGTATCACATAAATTGTAATAAAAAGAGTATGAAAAATTATACTTTGTCCTTTAAGGCACTAAGGCCTCATTTGTTTTTACGAGAAATGACCCAAAATATCCATTAACTATTCGAATTGCTATAAAAATGCCCTCCATCCACCTTTCGACTCCCAAACACCCCTGGCGTCAACTTTTTGGCTTAATAATACATTTGATATTAACCCTTTGACTCATATTTGCCCCTGTTTTAAATAGCTCCCCTAAAGTAAAATCATTAACTATTTACTTATTATGTTGCCTAATTTGATTGGTCCAAATATAAACCCTTCTCAAATAAAAAATAAAAATCACACATAATTCATATTTTGATCTGATAGCTTGAAAATATATTCAAAAAATTATTAATTTTATGATATCTTTCTATTGGCCTATTTTAAATAAAATTTTTTATTAATTTTATAATATAAATTTAAATAGAAGGAATACGACTTTTGAGTCGCCAACAAGGCTTGTATTCGAGTGATAAATATATTTTCATCTTTAACAAGAGGTTTCAGGTTTTAATCTCAAGGATTCGAAGTCGTCTTTGTTAGGAAGTGTTTTACCTTTAATATGAGGCTTTCTGATATGAATCCAAATCTAATTAAACTTCAATGCAGGTATCGAATATCGAGTGAAAAACGAAAAAAATAAAAAAAGAAAAAGACTTGAGTCATTGATGACTTTCATACTTGCTTCAGACAATGTTTCAAACTTGTTACTCCCTCCATTTTAAATTAATTGAATTGTTGAGGTGTTTCACACCCTTTAAGAAAAGAAGATTAAGATATAAATTAGGCATAACTTTTTATTTTTATTCTTATTAATTATTATCAAATTTATTATTAAAATAATTAAATATTAATTATAATAACTAATTCCAATATTAACTAATGAAAGGTAAAATTGGAAGAATATTCTAAAAGTAATCTTAAAAATTGAACAATTAAGTTAATTTGAAAAATAAAATATGTCTCAACAATTCAATTAATTTGAAATAGAGGGAGTATTCAAATCGAAGAAAAGCATGGCCACATGAATGTGACTTTGGGTGGTTTACCAGTTCCACGTATAAAAAGGTGTGATATATTTATTGTAGTCATCCACTTTTTATTGCATGTTTACCTAATCATTTTACCTTGTCCCTTAAGTGAAAAGCATGTTTACGGAGTCGGTGGAATTTGTTGCATACATAAAATTTTATGGAAAAATCTTTTTGGCCACTATTTGTGTAACAATATTTATATGTGAACTACTTTATTTAACAAAAGTATATCAAATTTAGATTGCAAAGTTATAATAATAATTAATAATAATACTACTAGTAGTAGTAATAAAATAATAATAATAATAATAATAATAATAATAATAATAATAATAATAATAATAATAATATTAATAATAATAATAATAATAACATTTAAAATTACTCCAATAATAACATTTAAAATTCAAAACACTTTAGACATGGTGGATATCAATACATTATAAAAATTATAACAATCATATACTTCATATGTATTGACCCTAGTTAATAGCAACCCAAGAGAATCATGTACCAATGTTGTAGTTTCGCGTCCATGTGTTATGCCTATTTGATAACTTGAGAATGATTACTTATATTTATTAAGTATTAATATAACCTCTAATTAAGTAATTTTATTAATTATTATATTTAAATAAATTTAAATCATATATTTAAATAATTTTAAATATAATTAAAAAATATTTCAATAATGACAGTCAAAACTCAAAGTACTTTAGAAATGGTAGACATCGATATATTATTGAAATTATAAAATCATAAGTATATTGATCCTAATTAATAATAATCCAATAGAGTCATGCATTAATATTGTAGAATTTTGCCACAATGTCACATTATTTTGATAGCTTTTGAATCATTACTTTTTTTAATTATAACAACTTATCAATTATTATATTTAAATATTTTAATAATGACATAAATCAAAACACTTCGGGCATATTAAACTACGAAATATTATATAAATCATAAAAATATATAATTCACATACGCGACATTAGTTAACAAATAACCAAAGAAAATCATACATTAATGTTCTAGTCTTGCATCCCTATGTTACAGTGTTTGATAACTTGCAAATCATTACTTATATTTTTTAATTAATATGACCTCTAATTAAGTAATTTAAATTATTATGTCTAAATAAATCTAAACTATATGTATCTATATAATTTTTATAATTAGAATAAAAGACAATTATGATCCTATATTTTACTCCCCCAGTTTCAAACTTATTGTCACATTTCGCTAATCGAGAGTTAAATTTTGTGAATTTGATTAACAATTTTAAATATTTATTTTCATCAAATTGATATGAGAAAGGTGGTAACTTATAGTACTTTTATTACGTAAACTTTATTTTTTAGTTTTTATCACATAAAAGTTATTACACAAAAAAATTCAAAAAATGTTTACGAAATTTATTATACAATGAGTATATTAGTACGGAAAATTGTCAAATTATATATGTTTTAATATTAATGATAGAGCGTTTAAATTATTATAAAGAATCAAACTAGCGAAAGTAAATGCAATATACAATACCCCGCCCCCCCCCTTCCCAAACAAGTTTTGTGTTATGAAACAAAACATTAAGGGAGGTTTCTAAAAATATCTTGAATGTAATTAACTTATTTTAGAGTGTTTTGTCATATTTTCGCTATAAAATATATAAAAAAATTATAACACAAAAAGTTACTTTTTTTTTTGTTACATAAAAGTCATCTAACTTTAAAATTTATCACACAAAATTTATCTTACTATATTTATCACATAAAAAGTACAAACTTTATTAAAAAAAAAAAGATTTGTTGTTATTTGAAAAGAATAATCTTTAAAGTTTATCATACAAAAATTATTTTATTTCTTTTTTAAAAGATGATTATGAAATATAATACGCAAATGAGTATATTGGTGAAGAAAAAATAATCAAATCATATATTCTTAATATTAATGATAGTGTATTAAATATACTATAAAGAAATTAAAATAAAGAAAACAAATGAAACATTGTATATCCCCAACAAATTTTGTGTTATAAAAGTTAGGATATTAAATAATATTTTTTTGTGTGCTTAATTTTAGAATTGGATGATTTGTATATAATAGAAATAAATAAATGTTATTTTACAAGTTCAAAATTAGAAAACCTTTGATAAACTGTATCAAAAAATATCTTATGGATTTAGAATTTATATAATAGAATTAGTTTTACACTTAATGAAAAAGAAAAGATGAAGAAAGAGGAATAAAAAAAGAGTGAATTAGAAAAAATTAAAAGAAGGTGAAGTTAGATTGTGATGGGTCCCACATTATAAAACTCATTAAATAACTTCCTTAAGATAATTAATGATAATTCTAACTCATTAAACATAATAGTTATTCTTCACACGTATTTTTAGAAGTTTAGGAAATTGTACTAATAAAGATTTGACTTTATTTTGAAAGAAAAAAAGGTTAAAATAGTCTTTTTACAATTCTGGCCAAATTGTGGCCACAAAATTCGGGTCATTTGGCACTTCCCAAATTTTATTGTTTTATATAAAATTAGCTTTTAACGGTAATAATTTACACATTAATAAAGAGTGACAAATTTTTTATTAATATTAGTTAATTATTATTGAATTTAATCTTGTTCTAGGCTTTAGGGATATTTACAAAGAGTTTTAAATATCGTTAAAAATATGTTTTTAGCGACAATTAAGTTATTATCGTCAATTAATTGCTGCTAAAAATCACTTTTAATGTAACTTATCAAAACTTTAATGTGAAATTCTTTTACCTAAATTTAAATTTAATCAGATTTCAAATATTAAACACCGCAAAGGATAAAAGAAAATAACATCTTCACAAAAAGTTGGAAGATAATGTTGGCATTTAAGTGTGAACACAGAGATTCTAGAAATAAGAAAATTTTGAATTCCAACCATTTAATTCAGTTTTTATGTTGGGACCGACACTTAGTGGTCATTTGGTACAAAGATTAATGATGCAGAGATTAGTAATGCAGGAATTATCAATGCAGGAATTAGTAATGCAGGGTTTATTTTTATCAAGTGTTTGGTTCATTGTTTCCCACCTCATCTTGTGTTTGGATTAAAACTTTATAAAAAGCTTCTTTCCAATTATACCCTTGAATTATTATGTAATTGGATTAAGGTAAACAATTGCCGGACAATATTATTTTTTTATGGTTTTCTAACTAGCTATGAGAAGAGCAAATGTCAATTTTCAATTTAAAAAAGATAAACTATCTACTTTAAAAATCGAAAAGACGGTAAACATTAGTAAAATTGAATAAACTATTACATTTACACATAAAAATTGCAAGTTGTAATTTTAATATGTATGCAATTTTATAAATTGTTCAACGGTAAACATTAGTAAAATTGAATAAACCATTACATTTACACATAAAAATTGCAAGTTGTAATTTTAATATGTATGCAATTTTATAAATTGTTCAAAATACAAATAATTAGAAAACCACACACACAATATATATATATATATATATATATATATATATATATATATATATATCAACAAATAATAACATTCAATTAAGATCACAAACGCCATATGATGATCTATTTGCCTTTTTAATTAGTTAATGTTAAACAACTCACGTTTCAAATATTGTATTGATTTGTATTGGATTTATTTTGTAACAAACAACTCTCTCTAAATAATTTGTAAGCTAATTTATTTAAATAAATTTACTAGTACAAATATAAAACATAAAATCAAGAAAATAAGCAAAATAATTAAAATGATTTGAGGGATATTTTTGACTTATCCCATGGTATTATATCCTATGTATTACTAATACCTCCAAATGGAAGGTATTAGTAATACAACCTATAATACCATGCAGGGCGTATAACTAATCCATGGATTAGTTATACATATGCTCAAAATCCTACCAAACATAGTACTAAATAATATCATACATAATACATGGACTATTTCTCCTAATACTTCCTACCAAACGACTCCTTAAATTCTACGCTTGACTATTTCTTTTCATTTTAGGTTGAATGCTACTCCTTTTCCCTTTCGTTTACTTTTACTCCCTCGGTCTCTATTTACTTGTCTATTTTTGATTTGATGCACCTATTAAAAAAATAATAATTGACTTAGTAAGTTTATCATTTTATCTCTTTAATTAATAGAATTTCAAAATCAATTTACTCATTAAAGAGGTTCTACCTTTTTCAAAAACTTTAAGAGTCTGCTTGACATTGTTGCTAAAAACTGCTTATTTCTGAAAGAACTTTTTTAAAATGACTTTTTAAAAAAGGGCTTTTGAAAAAAAAACAATTTATGTTTGGCTAATTCATTTGAAAAGTGCTTTTGCTAAACAAATTGTGTTTGACTAATTTTTTTAAAAAGTGCTTTTGAGAGTCAAATTACGAAAAAGGGTAGGTATCAATATTAAGATTATTTTATAGAGAGAAACTATTTTAAATATCTATTAAAAAATTATTTAAAATTTTATTTTAATTAAATTAAAATGTACATATTCAAATTTTCAATCAATATTATACATACATAAACAAATAAATTAATTAAATATTAATATTATAATAACATGATGTTTGAAATATAATTAAAAATATTAAGAAAAATAAATTTAAAAATCATCCACAAATTAGACCACTACATACGAAAAATTCACCACAAAAACAAATAAAGTCCTTCATATTTTTAATCCTACAAAAATATTGTTGTTACCTTTATTTCTAATTTTGTAAAATAAAATGCAAAATAATATATAAAATCTAAAATATAAAATAATTATATATAAAAATAAAACAAAAAATTTATTATATAAAAAAAAAAAAATTCTTAAAATAAAACTTAACCAAACTTATGAGATGTGTTAATTGATTAATCAGTAATATATTGGTAAATATGTATATATGTAAGGGATATTTTAGTCTTCAAAAAAATAATTTTCTGCTTCTGTTTCTGCTTTTTTTAAGAAGCAGAAATTTTTAGCTTCTTCTCAACAGCAGAAAAACTGCTTCTGCTTCCATTTAAAAGCAGTTTTAAGAATTTGCCAAACACCTTAATTTTTTCTAAAAGTATTTTTTTCCTTAAAAAAAACACTTTTGGCCTTCCAATAGCGATGCCAAACAGGCTCTAACTCTCTAAATAAATTGAGAGTATAATAGGTAAAAAAAATATTGTCTTTTCTTGATTTGTCAAAAATGACAAGTAAAAAGTCAAAATAGGACAAGTAAAAAAGGGAAAGAGGGAGTACTTGTTTAGTAAACTAAAAATGAATTTTTATTTTTATTTTTTAATTTAAAAAATAATTTTTTATGTATCTAATTTATTTTTATTGTTAAGTATTAATTATTTCCAATTCCTTTTTCAATATGTTGAATTTATACTAAATGACTTATAGCAGTAAAATTATTGTTTTAATTATTTCTTAAATGATATGTTAAGTCTAACATATATAGACAAATAAATATGAACGGAAATGATTAAAGAATGTTCTTAATTACTACACTGCTCATTATTATTATAAACATACCATATATATACTCCATTCGTTTCAAAATAATTGAATTGTTGAGACATTTTTTATATTTTAAATTAATTTAATTGTTCAATCTTTAAGACTATTTTTAGAATATTCTTCCATTTTTATCCTTCATTTATATTTTTTATGTGATGAGTTCAAGAAACTTTAATTACTTTGAATTATTCTGAAGATTAATTTGACAATAATTAATAAGGGCAAAAATAGAAAGTAATGTCTAATTTATATCCTAATCTTTTTTTCTTAAAGAATGTGAAACACGCCAACAATTCAATTATTTTGAAATTGAGGGAGTATATAAATCGCGTGTACAAATCTACCGCTCATACTCTTAAAATTGTGCTCAAGTGTGTCATAAAATGGTAATTTGTTCTAGCGCCACTTATTTTGATAGTAAAAGAACAAATTATCAAAAATCATAATCTTGTTATATTTTCTTAATCAAGACATTTTCTTGCAACATAGTCAAGGAAGAAAATAAATATTTATAGTTGATAGACTCACAAGTCAAGAAGACTTTGGAATGATCAAATGACAATGAGAGTCTGTGATTTTTATGCTTGATCTGCCCATAGTGTAAATGGATATTTTACATAATCAATACTTATAATTTAAACCAATTCTAAAAAGTTAGTAATACTTACTTAATATTTATCTTACTTCTAAGGGAAGAGGACAAATATATTCCACAAATTTGTGATTTAGTGTGGATATATACTTCATACATTAAATAAACGGTATATATATATATATATATATATGTCGTTTAACAAATGATGCATATTTAACTTTTTTATTAACATATCTATATTTTATTACTTAATTGAATAAAATTATGTTTTTAATTTGAAAGATGTCACGTGACTTTAATAATTATCTCACCCCTTTCTTACACCTCTAAACCCGACCCAAATGAAAAAAATACTCAATTCCTCTTCTACTAAGTCAAAATAGGTTTAGAGATTGAATCTGAATAGATGAAGGATTGGAATTTTTTTTAGTTGGATCAGGTCGGGTGGTTAAAAAAAATTGGATGAAGTAATAATTTTTAAGCCATGTGACATTATTGAAATTTAAAAACAAAATTTAAAATATATATTTTTTCAATTCAATCTGTTAACGAAAAGTGTAAATATACATCATTTATTAAACGACGAAGATATATATTCATCATTTGCTAGATGAGAAGTATGCATTACTTTTTTAACGAGTATCTGCTCCAAATTACAAAATTGAAGGGTATATTTGTCCTAAATAATTTGAAAGTGTCATTGTCCCAAATTTTATAATTTTCCAAGTGATGGCAGTTAAAATATGGAAACGTTTGCCTTTTAACTTACTATAAAAAAACAAGTATCCACACACCATATAATTTCATTCTCCACCAAGTAACTCAAAGAACTTACTTCCATTCCATGGCTAAACTAACTCTCCAAATCTTCACCATTTCCATCTTCCTTTCTCTGGTCGGCTTTCCGGCTACCGGAGAAGATGAGACTTATATTCTTGGAAAATCCATAAACAAAAAAATCCACAAGGTTAAAAAAGGGAAAAATCAGTCATTTTCGATTTTATTGGCATGATATTCTAAGTGGTTCAAAACAAACATCAATGATGATTATTCTGTTGGGAAAACGCGGACTGACACAAAAATATATATGGTCAAAATAGTGGAAATAAAATGGGAAAATAATGACACAAAGAATTTTACGTGGAAATCCTTCTAAATAAGGGAAAAATCACGGGCCAAGAGGAGCAACTGATTAATTACTATATCAAGAAATTTTTACATTGTGTAGTCATGAGTACAACACTCAAAGTGACTACTACACACTCAAAAGGAATAACACTCTTTTGATTTACCACTTTACTAAAAATATTGCTCACACTCTATTTTTCTTCACAGACTATTTTCTTGTATAGTCTATGGTATACCTCACTTTGCTCTCAAAATGATTTTTCTCTCTATCTTGGTGTGTTCTACAAATGAGCAAGAATGCTCTATTTATAGGAATAATTTCTACGTATTGATATCATCAATGACATCAATAAGGAGTAACAATTCAAAATGACAATTGCTAACATTTGCTCAAAGTCTATGTTCACAATCAAAATGTCCACTTGCTGCCTATCATTTAATTCAACATTTGCTGCCACTGTTACTTTTTAACAATTGCTTGTACCAATTGAGGATCCTTGATATAGTAACAAAAGTTGATAATAAAACATGGGATGGACCCCACAAATCTCCCCCTCCAGTCCCATGCACCAGAAGGAGGTATCCTCATCTTCTTTAGAGAGAGCTCATACCCACAAGTTCTTTGCATAACTCGAACTTGTCTTTCGGTATCACCTTGGTCAACATATCTTCAGGATTTTCACTTGTGTGGATCTTTTTGACATGAAATGATTCACTCTCCACTTGCTCATGAATCCAATGATATCTGATGTCGATGTGTTTTGTCCTTGCATGGTACATGGAGTTCTTGCTCAAGTTTATTGCACTCTGACTGTCACAATAGACAACATACTCCATCTGTTGCAATCCAAGTTCTTGAAGAAACCGCTTGAGCCATATCATCTCCTTGTTGGCTTCAATAGCCGCAATATACTCAGCTTCAGTTGTAGACAATGCAACACACTTCTGCAACTTTGACTGCCATGATATAACTCCCCCTGAAAAAGTAAACAAATATCCAGTAGTGGATTTTCTGTTATCAAGGTCACCCACCATATCAACATCTGTATAGCCCTTCAAGATTGAATTTGATGCTTCAAAACACAAGCATTCATCTGAGCTTCCTCTAAGATACCTGAGTATCCATTTCACAGCTTCCTAATGCTCTTTTCTGGGATTGTCTAGAAATCTGCTGACAACACCAACTGCATGAGCAATATCAGGTCTAGTGCATACCATTGCATACATTAGACTTCCGACTACGGAGGAATATGGAACTTTGGCCATGCTCTCTTTTTCCTCCCTAGCTGTAGGACACATCTTCTTGCTCAACTTGATATGACCAGCAAGAGGTGTGCTAACAGGCTTAGCACTCTTGATATTGAAGCGCTCCAGTACACGTTCAATGTACTTCTTCTGTGACAAGTGAATCTTCCTTTCATCTCTAAGACGAGTGATTCTCATGCCCAAAATTTGCTTGGCATGACCCAAGTCTTTCATAGAAAAAAGACTTACACAACTCTTTCTTTAACTCGTCAATCTTGGAAGTATTCTTACCCACAATCAACATATCATCCACATACAGCAAGAGGATGATGAAATCATCGTCAGAAATATTTATTACAAATACACAATGATCTGAGGAAGTCTTCTTATAGCCTTGCTCCCTTATAACAGATTCAAACTTCTTGTACCACTATCTAGGAGCTTGCTTTAGGCCACACAAAATTTTCTTTACCATTTACTTTGAAGCCCTCAGGTTGTTCCATATAAATCTCTTCTTCTAGGTCACCGTGAAGGAAAGCCGTCTTCACATCCATCTGCTCAATCTCTAAATTAAGACTAGCAGCCAAACCTAGAACTGTACGTATGGAGGACATTTTCACGACAGGAGAAAATATTTCATCAAAGTCAATACCCTTTCTTTGATCAAATCCCTTAAAAACCAATCTAGCTTTGTATCTGGGCTTCAAGTTGTGTTCTTCAACTTTAACTTTGAACACCCACTTGTTCTTCAAAGCTCTCATGCCTTTAGGAAATTTCACCAATTCATGAGTGTGGTTCTCATGCAGAGACTTCATCTCATCTTGCATGGCTTCAATCCATTGATCCTTGTGCTCATCTTCCATAGCCTCTTCATAACATTCAGGTTCTCCTCCGTCAGTGAGTAACACATACTCATTGGGTGAATAACGAGAGGAAGGAACCCACTGTCTTGTGGACCTCCTAAGCGGAATATTTGATTCGTCCACAACTTCATACGCAGAAGGATCATCAATAACAATATCATTGTTATTATCAACATCAACGTGTTGATCCGAGACATGATTCTGGGCGTCACCCTGGTCATTAAGCCTAACAACATCATGCACACTTGTGTGAGGAACTTCATCAAGATGAACTATGCCATCAAAACTTGAAGATTCTAGCTTCTCCGCTTTGTCAATATCTTCAATGGTTTGATTCTACATGAAAACAATATCACGGCTTCTCACAAGTTTCTTCTCAATTGGATCATATAGCCTGTAACCAAATTCATCAAGGCCATATCCAATGAAAATGCACTGCCTTGTCTTGGCATCTAACTTTGACCTCTCATCTTTCGGCACATGTACAAAAGCTTTGCAACCAAATACTCTCGAATGGTCATAGGAAACATTCTTTTCGCACCAAACTCTATTTGGAACATCACTTTGCAAAGCAACAGTAGGAGACAAATTAATAACATGTGCAACGGTCAATAAAGCCTCACCCCAAGATGAGTTCGGCAACTTTGCTTCAGAAAGCAAACATCTAACTTTTTCATCAAGGTCCTATTCATTCTCTCAGCCAAATCATTAAACTGAGGAGTCTTAGGAGGAGTTTTCTGGTGTCTAATACCTTAATGCTTGCAGTATTCGTCAAATGGTCCACAATATTCACCACCGTTGTCAGTACGAATACATTTCAGTTTCTTTCCAGTTTCTCTTTCAACTAAAGCCTGAAACTGCTTGAAGACATCTAACTCTTGGTCTTTAGTCTTTAAGACATAGACCCAAAGTTTTCTTGAGCAGTCATCAATAAAGGTGACAAAGTAGAGTGCACCACCCAATGTCCTTGTCCTCATTGGGCCGCATAAATCAGAGTGCACCAACTCAAGCAACTCTGTCTTCCTTGAAGGAGGGTTAGACTTAAAGGAAACTCTATTTTGTTTCCCAACCAAGCAGTGCTCACACTTTTCTAATTTAGCACTTTGGAAATCGGACAATAATTTCTTCTTAGCTAGAACATTAAGTCCTTTCTCACTGATGTGGCTAAGCCTCTTGTGCTATAACGTTGAAGAGCTATCGCTCTCAATTGCATTCACCATATCAACACAAGTAGAAGTCGTAGTCCAGTATAGACCACGACGTTTGTTACCACGAGCCACAACTAAGGAACCCTTAATGAGTTTCCAATTTCCATCACCGTTGGTACTAACATATCCTTCATCATCCAAGACACCAACATAAATTAGGTGCAGACGAAGATCAGGTGCATGTTTCACATTGTTCAAAACTAGTTTAGTTCCAACACTAGTTTTCAAACAAATTGTACCAATACCAACCACCTTTGATACAGCCTCATTACCCATACTCAAGGTTCCAAAATCACCAGGAGTATAGAAAGAGAAAAAATCCTTCCTTGATGTCATGTGAGATGCGGCACCAGTGTCCACAACCAAGCTTGACTCATCACAAGCAATATTTATCAGATCCGCATCAAGAACGGTAACAAGATCTTCGGTGGTGACGGTGGCTAGGCAATTTTCATTGCTATCTTCTTTATTTTCCTCTTTGTTTTTGTTCTCCCTCTTCAACTTCCGGCAAAACTTCTTTGTGTGCCCTTTCATGCCACAATGATAGCACTCAATATCCTTAAGTCTGCCTATGGACTTGCTCCTGTTATGTTCTCTATTTTGAGAACTACGAGTTTTGTTTCTCCCCCTAGAGCTAATTATTAGGACATTCGACGAAGAAGAACCTTGAGATTTTTTTCTCATCTCTTCATTCAAGACACTACTCTTGGCGGAATCCATAGAGATCACACCATCCAGAGCATAATTTGACAATGAAGTTCTAAATGTTTCCCAAGAGTCTGGTAGGGAACCAAGTAGAAGTAAGCCTTGAATTTCTTCATCAAACTTGATGCCCATAGCAAATAATTGGTTCATAATCCCTTGAAAATTATTCAGATGATCTGTCATTGAAGAACCATCATGATACTTTAAACTCAACATCTGCTTTATTAAGAACATTTTGTTGTTCCCAGTCTTCCGAGCATACAAACTTTCAAGATGCTCCCATAGGGTTCGAGTATGTGTCTCCCTAGAAATATGGTTCAACACATTATCGTCAACCCATTGCCTAATGAATCCACAAACCTGTCTGTGCAACAGATTCCACTCTTCATCTGTTTTATTTTCAGGCTTTACAGTGGTAAAGACTGGTTTATAAAAATTCTTAACATAGAGCAGATCTTCCATTTTTCCCTTCCAAATGATATAATTAACGCCATTCAAAGTAACCATTCTACTTGTGTTGGCTTCCATCGTTTTCCCCAAAAATATATAGTTATTGCAAACCAAAGTAAATCTTTTCTGATGTGGAAGTTTAGACTGTGCTGCAACCACAGAGTATACTCAGATAAAACTTTTGCTTTGATACCAGTTTGTTGGAAAAACGCGGACTGACACAAAAATATATATGGTCAAAATAGTGGAAATAAAATGGGAAAATAATGACACAAAGAATTTTACGTGGAAACCCTTCTAAATAAGGGAAAAACCACGGGCCAAGAGGACCAACTGATATTACTATAACAAGAAATTTTTACACTGTGTAGTCACGAGTACAACACTCAAAGTGACTACTACACACTCAAAAGGAATAACACTCTTTTGATTTACCACTTTACTAAAAATATCGCTCACACTCTATTTTTCTTCACAGACTATTTTCTTGTATAGTCTATGGTATACCTCACTTTGCTCTCAGAATGATTTTTCTCTCTATCTTGGTGTGTTCTACAAATGAGCAAGAATGCTCTATTTATAGGAATAATTTCTACCTATTGATGTCATCAATGACATCAATAAGGAGTAACAATTCAAAATGACAATTGCTAACATTTGCTCAAAGTTTATGTTCACAACCAAAATGTCCACTTGCTGCTTATCATTTAATTCAACATTTGCTGCCACTGTTACTTTTTAACATTTACTTACAGCAATTGAGGATCCTTGATATAGTAACAAAAGTTGATAATAAAACATGGGATGGACCCCACATATTCCACCACCTAAAAACACAACAACAGGATTTGGCCAAATGAATATGATAGATAATGCTTTAACTTTAGGACCAGAATTGAGTTCCAAGATTGTTGGAAGGGCACAAGGATTTTATGGTGCTGCTTCACTTAATGATGTTGGATTAATGATGGTAATGAATTTTGCTTTTATTGAAGGGAAATATAATGGAAGTACTTTTACTATACTTGGTCGGAATCCAGTGTTCGAGAAGGTGAGAGAGATGGCGGTCATCGGAGGGAGTGGGCTTTTCCGATTTGCTAGAGGGTATGTTCAGGCTAGTACTCATTCATGGGATTTTAAAACTGGAGATGCTACTATTCAGTACGATGCTTATGTCTTGCATTATTGAAGTTTTACTAATTTTATATGTTTTCGTTGTGTCGATTTATGAGATGTAGTTTTATTGAATATGAAATTTATGAAGTATGAGAAGAGTTGATTTGATCATAAAAGTAATATACCTCCGATTGAATCACTTTCACGTTTATGATATATATTAAGTATCGTGTTCTTTGAATAATTTGTTGGGGTATAGAATTAATCACTTGGTTAAGTTATAGTAATACATTTTAATTCTTTGTAAAGACTATCTATTTTATTTTACTTGATATGATAAAGTTTTTATTTGAATAGATCATTGTGTTAATATGTGTTTCCATTATTTATATATTAAACAATTTTTGTGTATGGAGTTATCTAATTAACTCATGCACGAAAGATTAAAATTGTCGATTTTTATAAGTTATAAATTAATGTTCACAATCAAAGATCAAGTTTGAAAAATATCTTGATGATTGTAGCACATGATTAAATATAATTTGATCTTAATTATGGGAGTGATCATATTCCAATTTCTTGTGCTAGTACATTCTGTATCTATTGAACGGATCAAGTAGAGATGTTCGTTTATATTCTGACTATTAATAAATATCTTTTCTAGTCTATTATTTGAGTTATACTCTTAATCTTGATATAATTATTATGATCTATGTAGTTTGATTTATTATTTTAATCTATTAGAAGGTACTAGGTTAGTTGTGCTTTCTAATTTTCGTTTTGATTTATGTTATCTGTTATTATGTAAGCTTATGATCCATGACCATACTTCCGTTGTCTGTATTAATTGTACACTCTATCAATTGGTATCACGAGTTTTCTTAGATATAGTAGACAATGTGTCACGATTTGAGACTATTCCCTAGTGGTAACACGGTACTTAGAGCCACAAGTGACCCCAAGTTAATCCATGGTCTGGCATGACACTAAAATTTACAAAAAAAGAAGAAGCAATAATTGAAGATAACTGAATGCCGAAGCTAAATTGAATTGTAGATGAGTCTGAATAGTTAAAACTATATAACCAAGATGAGTTAATCAAAACATAACTCAAAGCTGAAAACTAACATCCGACTGACTGTCTGAAAACCTCTACTAAGATGAGTTGCTAGGACAAGGCCCAAGCTAATTCTAACTTATCTGAAAACTATCATATATTACTAAAAGTGGAACAAAAAAAGTTAAAAGTTGAAATACCAAAATAACCCTATAAAGTTAAGTTCCTACAATAATACCATTAATATATATTAATACCATTAATATAAAGCCGCTAAGAACAGTGCTCAGATCTGACTGCACCACCATCTCGAAACCAAATCAAAACAATCGGACAGTAGTACTAAAAGTACTAGATTACAAAAGGTAGATATACCTCAAAATCTAGATCTGTTAAACAAGTGGACTATTCCTAAAGTCTCGATGAAGACTATCTATGATTATGGTTGGTTTGATAAAGTGTCTTCTAAGCAGTTGATTAAAACAACTGAACAATCTATTGCTCTTAATTCGTCAGAACAGACGATTCGCTTGTTAAATGATCGTGATATAAATATGTATAAACATCAATTTAATTTTATGCATATTGGCATGGTGCAGATTGCTTTTAAACCTCTTACTCTTAAAGGGTTACCCGAAACTTTTATGGCAGCTCTAAGAGATGCTAGAAATTATAATTTTCGTCAATCTTTGATAGGTTCGATAGAATCTACTGTTGCTTATGGCTCTGTTTATTTTAACACTCAGCCCAATTTGCAATTATCATTATCTGATGTGAATATTCTTGATGCATTAACATTAAATGTTAAAACTCATGGTTATAATTATGCGCCAGGCTCAGAATTATTATGCTTGTCGTATAGAATTTATTATCGTTTAATATCTACTTTAATTATTATTAAATAATAAATTTAAGTTGTATTTTAATTTCAACGTTGAATGTTCTTTCAGTTATTGCAATTATTGGTTAACTAATGAAATAATAATAAACTGAATTTTTTTTATTTTCTTCAGTTACCAATTTATTTAGAGAAAATAGCCAAAAGCCCCTCTAACCTATTGCCGGATTCTCAACTACACACTTATACTTCACGGGGGTCCTATTACCCCCCTGAACATTTTAAAAGTATAATATATAACACCTTAAAAGTCCACACCCAGATTTGTATCAAAAGGTAAGTTGCACGCGCCTGCCACGTAATTTACCTTTTTAAAAATTAAAAAATATTATTTTTTCCTTTATTATACTTTTCCTTTTATATTACCCTTCTTCTCTTTCTCTTTTCTTTTCTATTCCTTTTGTTTCTTTACATTGACGAATTGATTTTTCAAAACTCTGTCTTTGATTTGTTTGATAAATTGAAAGCTGAGGCTGACACTAAATTTGATCATCTTGACTTTTGAGTTTGATTTTAAGCTATTGTAAAATTTTCATACTAATGAAAAGTGGATCTACCGTAAAAAAATTTGTGATTTGAGGATGAAAATAAGTTTAATGATGGAAGGCTGATGAGGGCAGTGACTTGGAGGTGGAACTGAGTTGCCGCCGGTGTTGCTCCGGTGAAAAGAAAAAGAAAGAAGAGAAAGAAGGTAATAGAAAAAATAAAACGAAAACGGAAAGGAAACATAAAAAATTTAAAAAACAAAAAACCAATATAAAATAAAAGAAATAATTTTAAATTAAATTTAATTATTATTTTTACCTCTCACTCTCTCAAAGAGAGTGAACTACACTTTCTTTGCCACCTCAGCATTTAGGGAGCAAATAATTCCACTTTAAGATAGTTTAAGGGGGCAATAGGACTTCCGCGGTGAATAAGTGTGTAGTTGAGAGTTCGGTAATAGATTGGAGGGTCATTTGGCCATATTCTCAACTAGATAATGAATCATCTTATTTGTTATCTTAAAGTTTTCTCACTAATCAGCTTATTAGAAATGGAATAATCAATCCACCGTATGTATAACCCCTTCGTGGCTATACCAAAATAGCCCTATAAAGTTAAGTTACTACAATAATACTATATATATATATAATAAATTTAAGTTGTATTTTAATTTCAACATTGAATGTTATTTCAGTTATTGTAATTATTGATTAACTAATGAAATAATAATAAACTGAAATCCTTTTGATTTTCTTCAGTTACCAATTTAACTAGATAATGAATCATCTTATTTGTTATCTTAAATTTTTCTCACTAATCAACTCATTATAAATGAAATAATCAATCTACTGTATGTATAACCCCTTCTTGGCTCCTCATTAGAAAAAATAATAGAGACAAATTGAAGATTTCTACAAAGGTAAGTTCCTTTATTTGGTTGTTTTCTATGAATATTCATGAAAATATGTATTCTTTTTCGTGTATTTTTAAAGGACTATTCATTTTTTCTTTTATTTTGCTGCTCTGTCTTTATCAAATAATTATAATGGGTTTAATCTATATGATGAGGAACATCAAAAATTATTGCCAAGGATCCTTGCTTCTATATAAGCTTTCGGAGGTTCCAGATGAATCTATATGTTTGTACCTAATAATATCAAAATGTAACTCATTCTATACTTTAACTATCGAATCAATTGTTGTTGTTTGATTTTATAAATTTAGACAATATATAATCATTTGTCATTCAATAAAGAAGTCGATTGAATAATCAGATTGTTCATAAATTTCAGCTTGTATTATTTCACTTTGAATTTTTTGTTATTCATTTCTATCACTGTAGTATTTATTTAGGACACACGTGCAAAGCACGTGTCCGACAACTAGTAAGACTAACTAATTGAAATAAAGATAGAGGTTGTCCTTGAAATATGAGGACTCACCAACGTTGTTGTTGTGCTTATTGAAAATCGTACTAATCGCGAGCTGGATACTGAGCGTCTGAACATATATTATAAAATAATATAGCGCAAGAGTATGTGGTCAGTACTTTGAATGTACTGAGTATACAAGACATGCATAACAAGTATACTAACTGAGTGTGCTGAATCTTAATGGCTAATATGCTAAATACGAACTGAATGACCAAGTAAGAGAACATACGACTGACAAATTCTAAAATTGAAATAACTAAATACATGGTCATCCAATATTGAAAGACTAGACTGTGAGAACTATTAATAACCTGGAGTTTGATGTACAATCTCTATAATAAGGGCCCAATATACTTTGCAGAGTATAAAGGTGGATCTGTGCTAATGTGGTACCACTAAGCTAATGTTTAGGACTGACGGGTGACCCTCAAAATCCTATGATGGCACGTAATTTTGACACTTGGGGGTTGGTACTAAAATTCTCAGTCCTTAACTATTGGGTGAACCTCCATTCCTAGATTCACTCGGTGCTAAGTAGCACACCCAACAGAACATGCAAATAAACTACAATTACTAATAAATTTGGTAATACTGAATGATACTAATAAACTGATAGTGACTGAGTAGCTCATGAATTTTGATAAAAATGAAAATATCTAAGAGACATTTTATTTGAAAGTATCTTAAATTTTGAAAACTGATAATTTGAGACATGCATCTGAAATAACATAATTCTGAGACATGAAAATATCTATGTTTTGAGGGTTCATGAAAATACTATTTAGAAGTACTGATTTATAACTTGAAATCACATAATTAAACAATTCATTAAGAAGAATGTAAAAGACAACGAAAAATCACACTTTTCATAAAAATCCTAATTGTGTAGAAATCATTAACTGAGAAATTGAATTTTCTTTGAGATTCAATAGGTGAAAGGATACCTATTGATGAAGTTCTATATACCTGGAATGGAAGCCCTAACTTGCAACCTTGAGCAAAGACTTGAAGATGAAGAACCCTAGTTTCTTCCTTAAGAAAACTTAAGAGCATTGATTTTAATTTTTGGAAGTTATGCGTGAGAGGGGAGGTTTGGATCGACTAAATTCCCCTTAATCCCACTTAGATAGGTTAAAACGATATAGTATACATATTAAAAAAATGGGAAAAGACCAAAATGATCCTGGCTGAAAACTGATATCGACAACTTCCACGAGATCATTTACGATTTGTAGATTGATCTATGGGCTGTAGATGCCTCTCCTGGAAATTAGACCAATTTTTTGAGTTTCTGAACTTTGATTCACGAGACCTATTTTGGTCCGTAGTTCAATCTACGAGTCGTACACATGCTCTGTAAGAATAAGATTAAAATATGAGTTTTAGCACTTTGATCTATAAACCACTTTACGACCCGTAAAAATATTTACGATCCGTGGTTTGACTTCGTAAATCTCTGTCCAATTTTTTCATTGCTGAAGTTGATATACTGATCCCATCTACGATCCGTCGTTCCTTTTACGGCCCATAGATGGTGTCCGTAAAAATTCAAAATTTCTTCTTGTAGACTTAAGTCTCTGATCTATGAGCCTCATATACGAAATGTGGTTACAGCTATGGTCCGTAGATGTTGTTCGAAAATTTCAGTTTTCTGTAAAATTGACAACTTCTCATAATTTGATATGAACTTAGGATTTCTGAGGTGTTACATAATGTAATAAGAATTTCATGATTACTATACATGTTTTACTAATCGAATAAATATATAAATCACGCTTTTGATGAATTTTGAGGTTTGTGTTGATTTCTAGAATCTACCTTTTTCATCAAGTATGAATTGTTTGTGTTTTCTGGAATTGCTATAAACTAAGTTTCTGTAAAGAGTCATGTCTATGCCCAATTATTGATGTTACTCATATGCTCTAACTAGTAGTATAATTTCAAGGCAAAGGTGTCCGAGTAGTCGGGCTCACCCTCACAAGTAGTTTTGCCGATAAATGTCTAAATTGATTTTTTGAATTAGGAAAAAAATTGTAAAGTTTTTTTAATCTACCCAATGACCTTCATACTTTCATACTTTAACCAGTAGCGTAATGGTAAGGCCAAGCCGCACGAGTAGCCCTACCGACCCTCACAAGCAGTCTTGTCAATGATTACTGAGATGATTGTTATTGGAGTATTTTAAACTTTGACAAATTCTGTTTGGCCTGAAATTTGGCCGGTTCATCAAAAAATGGCTATTAAGTTTTTTTTTTAACCATTTGGAGTCGTTTTGATGAGATTTGGGGCATTTATGTGTTTATTTTACTCAGACTTATAACATGTTTTAGTCAATTAAGTTTCAACTTCCACTCGTATTTTATAAAATGTCAGACCAGTTCATTAACAACATGCCAGTATCACGGGTTAGCTCAGGGTAATTTGTGATCTTGAGTGTCGGTCACACCTAGAATGTAGACTCGGATCGTGATAATATATTCTCTTGTTATATATTCTTTCGCGTCGGTTGATCAACTACTGAAGCCATTCATTTTATGTGAAGACCGGTGGAGAGATATAGAAAAATAAAGAGAGACTTATATATGGTGTTCATTAACCTTGAAAAGACACACTGAAAAGTCCTGAGGGATGTCATCCAGAGGTGCTTGTAGGTTAGAGGTTTCCCGATGATTTATATTAAGGCGATAAAGGACATGTACAATGGAGCTAAGACTTGGGTTACAACGGTGGGAGGAGACTCAGAGCACTTCTCAGTTAAGATGAGGCTACACCAGGGATCAGTTTTAGCCCTTTCTTATTTGCTTTGGTGATGGATGAGTTGATACAGTCTATTGAGGAGGAGGTTCCATAGTATATGGTATTTGCGGGTAATACAGTACTAGTTGGAAGTTTGGAGAAAAATTTTGGAGTTCAAAGGGTTCAGGTTGATGAGGACCAAAATAAAATATTTGGTATGCTAATTCAGTATTGTATTGGATAAAACAAACGTGGAAGTGAAGCTCGCCATATAGACTATTTCCAAGAGAGAAAGTTTTAAGTATCTTGGGTGAGTAATTTAG
This sequence comes from Solanum appendiculatum, assembly GCA_018342035.1. Classification (NCBI taxonomy): domain Eukaryota; kingdom Viridiplantae; phylum Streptophyta; class Magnoliopsida; order Solanales; family Solanaceae; genus Solanum; species Solanum appendiculatum. The sequence continues at coordinate 35,770 of JAGDQO010001364.1, read as the reverse complement.
GAAAGTGAGGAGATCGACAATGATGCCATACATCGCATTGTGATCGCATGGATGAAATAGAGGCTTTCCTATGCAATCTTGTGTGATGATAAAGTACCACCTAAACTTAAGAGTAAGTTATATAGGGTGGTGGTAGACCATCCTTATTGAATGGAGTGAAGTGCTAACTAACCAAGAACTCACATGTTCAGAAGATGCATGTTGCGGAGATGAAGATGTTGGGATGGATGTGTGGGCATACTAGGAGCGACAAAATTAGAAATGAAGTTATCCGGGAGAAGGTGAGAGTGGATTCTCTGACAAACAAGAAGAGAGAAGCGATACTAAAATGGTTTGGGTATGTGAAGAGATGGTGTGTAGATGGCCAAGTGAAGAGGTGTGAGAGACAGATTGTAGAAGCTACGCGAGGGGTAGGGTGTAAATAGGTCGATTTAGTTTGATTTTTCATTAAAAAAAAACTAAACCATTTATCTCAGTTTATTAAATCTATAAACCAAATCAAATCAGCATAAAACCAATTTTTTTGGTTTCGATTTTAATCGATTCTTTCAATTTTTTTGGTTTTGGTTTATTTTTTTAACAATTACATCGTGATTAAAAAAGAGATCAAATTTAAGAGGTTATTCTCTTGATCGTGTGATTTAATGTACCACTTGAAGTTCCCAACTGAGGAGGCATCTGATACCATTGACACATGAGTAAGTGATTGTATTGTTTAATGGCATTTCCTAAACACTTGAATAAATAAATAATAATAAAAAAAAGGTGTACATTGGCATCTCCAAATATTGTGTTAGAAAAATATATCAAAAACTTACTTAAAAAAAACAATACATGTCAATTTTTTTTAGTCATATTATAAACCCAAGTATGAAATAATATATCTAAACATTGAAAATTATAAACAAGTATAAAAAATACTTACAAGTAGATTATAATTAATTTTTTATACACATAAAAAATTTAAATTATATGTGTATTATGTCAGTTTGATTTGGGTTTAGTTTGACTTCTTTGTTTTCCAGTTAATATCAAATCAAATCAAGAATGGTCGAATTTTTTTTCCAACGTCAACTCAATCAAACCAAACTACAAGTCTGTTTTTTTTGTCAATTTGACATAAACAATCCTAACAGAGACGATAGGGGTAAGCCAAAAAAAGTATTGAGGAGAGGTGATTAGACAAGATATGGTGTAACTTCATATTACTGAAGACATGACTCTAGATAGTAAGGAGAGGATGTCGTGTATTAGGGTAGAATGTTAGTAGGGGTAGAGTGTTATTGTTTCTTTCGTGTAGGTTGTACACTGCTTTTCTTATTAACTGTTATGCTTTCTTCATTGCTTTCTTCTCCTTTACTTGGGTTTGAAGCATTTGAGCGGAGGAATTTTGAAAAACGACTTCTCTACCTCCAAGAGATAGTAGTAACGTCTGCATACACTCTATCTTCCCAGATCCCGCTTAATAAAATTTTACTGGGTATGTTGCTCTATATTGTTATTCTAAGCTTGATTTTACAACATCTATGAAATAATTTTTTTTTAAAAGGGGATATCTATAAAATAATAGATAGTTAAAATTGCACGATCTTAGGAGGGCGAATTAGTTCAGATATATTATTTTTTTCTTTAGTAATAAAATTAGCAAGAATAAAATAGTTGTCACCAAAAAAATTTAAAAAAGATACTTCCTCCGTTCCTTTTTATATGTCATTCCTTTCTATAAATAGTTGGTCCATAATACTTGTCATTTTATAAAATCAATGCATAAATTACCATATTCTTCCTATTATACCCTTGATAGAATAATTAATTATTTTTGAAAATATATACTTTGACCAACTTAGGAAAACATTAAATAAGGATAAAAGAGTAAAATTAATTAATTTCTTAATGCAAGTGCGATCTAAAAATGTGATATATAAAAAGGAACGGAGGAAATAGTTGAATATCATAAAAGTGAATGGAGCTGGGAAGTCAGGTAGTCTAAGGCTAGATAAAAAGGTTTTGCTATTTAAACCCTCATTATTCATCATAAAAATTCGAATGCTTGGAAATGATTTCCCACCAAATAGAGGCACTTTTCCAACGTTCGAAAAATATCATTCATCTTCTCCAACTTCATTCTCTAAACATCAAAACAGCCATTCATCACGACGAGTATCGTCTCTCCCAGTTCGTATCATTATCTTCTTCAATATCTCTCCAATTCACCCGTACAATCTTCGATAATTCTCCCATTATTCCATCAATCTTCACATGGAACACAATGATGAGAACATATTCGGAAGTAGAGTCTCTGAAGCTCTTTAAACAGTTTCAAGAAATTGGATTAAAACCAGATAGATTCACCTTTCCTATTGTGCTAAAGGTTTGTGGGCATTGTTTGATGGTTGGTACAGGTGGGTCCTTGCATTCGATGGCTGTGAAGTCGGGTTTCGGTTCAGATTTACATGTGAACAATACCCTTTTGAGAATGTATGCAGGATTTGGGTTGATCAGGTTTGCAAGACAACTGTTTGATGAAATGCTTCAAAGGGATATAGTTTCTTGGAGTTCTATGATGGCAGCTTATGTTCATTGGTATGTATATTTTTTTGACTTAATTATAAAATATCACAATCTATGTATTAAAACACACATCAAAGTTGATTATTTATTAGGAATCATATAGCTGACTTTAACTATTTTGTGATTCAAGCATGATAGTAGTATTGTTGTCTTATTATTTTCAATTTCTTCTTTTGAAAGATATTTCATGTATCTACTTATTACTCTGGAATCAGTAGATTATTTATGATTTGTGAACCCGGCTAGTGTGTGAAGGCTGGGAGCTTCTTTAGGATGATTATTATAATGAGCGTGAATAGAAGTACCAAACTCTAAGTAGATTTTCGAGCATGACAAGTTAAGTTACATTGTGGAAACAAGTTTAAGTATCACTCTGTGAGGAACTTCCGAGGGTTAAACGTCTTTTGATAGGTCTGAGTTCTGACACATAATAGGTCACAGTTTTTATGAACAACACAAGCTTGTTACCTTGTTCGTTATCCTTCAGAAATTTGGTGCCATGGTATTTATGGTTCTCTTGAACAGATATCTATTATCTCGTTCTTCTGCTGAACTTTTTAAAATTCATCCCAGATGTCGATTGTGCATACTTATTTTGTACCATAATACTATTACTTGGATATATTAGCTTGAATAAGGAGTTCCAAACTTGTTCACTTCCTTCTTGCTGCAATAGATAGTTAAAAGATGCCTAGGGTTCATATCTGAAAGGATCAGTAAGGTGTTGAGCCTTTAAAATTGCGAACGGTGCATACACTCCTAAAAGATTAGGGATTAACAATGATGGAAATTTTTGCGGTTGAAATTTTTTCTTTTAAATTGGAAAGGAGCATGTACTCCTGAAAAATAAGGGAGTAAAAATGAAGAAATAATTCATGGTTGAGATTTCGGTATTTATCTAGGTAAGGTCCCGATCACACTCTTTAAAATGGAGAATTAACAAAGAAGGAAAACTTTCATGGCTGAGATGCGTGCAACACTACCAGTTTCTTGATTTGGATGTGCTGGTCTCACTGCTGTATTTATTAACGTTTGCATACAACAGAGCATGTTAGTTTTTTTGTTCTGTAATCTCTATCTGCATTCATGTCCAATAAAAAACACAGAGCTTTGAAATCCAATTTCTGCAAACGAATCTTTGGACTTTTTACCTACAAAACTTTTGGAAAGAGGAAGCTAACTCATGGTGTTACAAAATGAATTTGCAACTCAGAGAAACTCAATGGAACAGTAACTTAGAGCTAAGAAAAAGAAAGAAAAGAAAGAACTGAATAAAATAGAAACTAGATTAACTAAGAGTATTTCAATTAATAATTCTCATAATGCAGTGATAGGTACAGATATAGGCCTTGGCCAAGCCTCTCCACCAGGAATCTAGCTGACACAATCGTACTATCCTAACTGCTCCAAAATAAGGACTAAAATGCAATAAATAAACTACAACTGGAATAAACTGTAAAATGTCCTTACCTAACTAACTTCTTCATCAGTTGTTAAGTGCCACTTCATCAGCTCAGTGTACAACCACTTCACTATCAGCAATGTCAAAATTGCAACGTTCCTCCCTCCTTAAAAATGTTCCTTGTCCTCAAAAGAAGAAAAGTTGGGAACCTGAGCTTTATTTTAGCAAAATCGTCCCAAGTAGCTTGTTCAGATGGCATGTCCTTCCATTACACTAAGATTTCAGCTACAGCCTTATTGCCCCTTTTGATCATCTTTCTGTCTAACACCTGATCTGGCTCAACACAATAGGGACTTGCAATGTCTACTAAGGGAGGGTGGTTAAGTACTTCAGGAAATGCATAGCAGGGTTTCAACTGAGAAACATGAAAAGTAGGATGTATGGCCACATGCGTAGGTAGGGAAAGTTTGTAAGCCAACCTTTCCTATCCTTCGTATCACCTGGTAAGGCCCATAATACTTGGCTGAAAGTTTGTTGAAAGTCTGATTAGACAAAGTAGTTTGTCTATAGCGCTGAATTTTAAGGTATACCCAATATCCTTTTTGAAACTGCCTATCACTTCTGTGTTTGTTAGCCATGTCTGTCATTCTTTGTTGTGCTCTGTCTAAATGAAACCTTAACAACTGAGTTTTAAACTCTCTGGCAAGCAAGCTTATATCAACTTCTTCATCCACATCCTCACCAGGCAAGTAAGGCAAGTAAGGCAAGTGTGTAGGGGGTTGTTGTCCATAAAGAGCCTCATATGGACTGGTTTGTATAACTGAATGAAAAGTGGTGTTGTACCACCACTCGGCCAAAGAGAGACACATGTTCCAATCCTTCTGACTATCAGAACAGCAGCACCTTAAATAAGTCTCCAATGTTCTGTTGACTACCTCAGTTTGCCCATCAGACTGAGCCCTGAGGGTGATAAGCTGTTGAAGTACTCAACTCTGTCCCTTGCATAGTAAACAGATCAGTTTAGGGATCTGTTAATGCCATGAAATGAGCATATTTGGTTAGCCTAACTACCACCACCAAAATGATGGTGTTTCCCTGAGAATAAGGCAGCCCATCAATAAAGTCCATGCTTATACTTGTCCATGCTGTGTAAGGGATCTGCAGTGGTTGCAACAAACCCATGATCACTCTTGCTTCTTTGACATATTGCACATTGTCTGATATAAGATACTACTTCATCCTTAAGGCCCTTCCAATAGAACAAGCCTGCCAGATTCCTATAAGTATTGTCCATTCCAGAGTGTCTCCTCATTGGTGAATCATGTCAGACTTTGATCAGATCTTGCCTCAACTGAGCATCAGCCCCTACCATCAACTTCCCATGCTTCTTGATTTGCTGGTGAATGCAAGAGTAGCCCTTGTATTTCTTTGTGCGACTCTGAATCATGTCAATTAACTCAGCTAAGTACCCATCTTTGATTCAACTCTCTTTAGTTCTATGAAAGAGAGTAGAATCTACAGGTATTATGGCTAGAAGGAACACCTCAGTCATAGGCGACCTGGACAAAGCATCAACTGCCTTGTACTCCCTTCCCTTCTTGTGCTTAATCTCAAAATCATATTGCATGAGTTTGGCCACCCATTTCTTTTGGAACCCAGTATGTAGTTTCTGATCCAAAAGGTATTTGAGGGCCCTTTGATCAGTCCTTACAATAAAGGGTCTTCCCAGTTAATATTGTGACCATTTAGTAATAGAAATAACCAAACCCAACAACTCCTTATCATATACTGACAAAGTCAAATGTTTGCCTGATAATCCTTTGTTGATGAAAGCTATTGGATGACCATATTGCATCAACACAGCTCCTACCCCCAAATCACAAGCATCAGTTTCGACAATGAATTGGATAGAACTAACAGGCAATGCTAACACTTGAGTAGAAGGACTAAAATGCAATAAATAAACTACAACTGGACTAAACTGTAAAATGTCCTTCTTACCTAACTAACTTCTTCATCGGTTGTTAACTACCACTTCATCAGCTCAGTGTACTACCACTTCACTATCAGCAGTGTCAAAATTGCAACACGTGGCTTCAATGGTCATGAATATCCTAAAACTAACAAGCTAAGGTGGATTATGGACAGTAGCTTGGTTTAATAGTCGAACACTGCAACAGTTTCAGTTGTCCGGATTTCATATAGGTGGATTCCCCTGTCATATTTTATCTGCAGTTTAGACCTGAAAAATAAAGAGAAATCCAAAAATTAAGTTTCTTTTGAGATAAACTTCGAATCAACATTGAAAGGAGAACAACTTTATAATGATACTATGGTCAGTTTGGCTTTTCCATGGGAGAGTACAAGGGTTGTTGCATTTATAAATAGGGAATAGGGAGACAATAGAGAAAATATAAGCAGGCTCGACTTCCTCCTGATGAAGTCTCCAAATTTGGCTATTGCTCCTCAGAGTTGAAGTAATGACAATTATTCTACTTGTTCTCCCTGTAGGGGTCTCCAATCATTTTGTCAATACTTTTTGGTCTTATTTGATTTCATCGATATCATAAAGGTGTGACTCGGGATGTCACCTAAGTGAATTCTATTAATTCCTTAAGCCGAGTTTCGCTACATGTGAGCAACATGGTATGCTCATTTTTGTCATATAGTGAATCAGTTCTGCTTTTATAGACGTAGAAGAAGTTGAGTGGTTTTTTATACCTGATCATATAGTGGACCAGTTTAATGGACTTCTATGTTCGTTTCTCATCCCTTTTTGGCATGCGAATGAATATTTGCTACCTTGACCTCTCTTTTTGTGTAGGAGGTCTGATAATATGAGTCTTTCCTGCTTTCTTTTCCTGTTTAACTTTTACTGTGAGGTGTTTACTTTCTGTCTGGCTTTTCAAAGTCATAATAGTCAATGTTTTCCTGGATATCTCAGCAACTTGCCTTCAGATGCTCTGCTCCTGTTCCAATACATGAAGCTAGCAAATGAAAAGCCGAATTCTATCACTTTGGTTAGCTTGCTGGGGGCATGTACTCGTATCCTGAATATCAGATTAGGTAAATGTTTTCACTCGCACATTGTTACCAATGGTATTGAACTACATGTTGAACTGGAAACAGCCCTCCTGGGCATGTATGCAAAATGTGGTCACATACAGCAGTCTTTCCGCATATTCAATTCAATGAGTGATAAAAATCTGCAGACCTGGACCATCATGATTTCTGGTCTTGCTGATCATGGCCACGGAGAAGAAGCTGTATCCTTGTTTGCCAGAATGGAAGAATCTGGCTTTAGGCCGGACAGCTTATCATTTTCTGCAATCTTATATGCTTGTAGTCATATTGGCCTTGTTGATGCGGGCCGTGAATATTTTGAAAAAATGGTAAGTATTTATAACATCAGGCCAACTATGGAACATTACGGATGCATGGTGGACATGTTTGGACGTGCTGGAGAATTAGAAGAAGCTTATGATATTATAAGGAGCATGTCTATAGAGCCTAATTCTGTGATATTGAGGAGTTTCATTAGTGCTTGTAAGCATCATGGTCATATTCCTCGCGCAGAAGAAAATATAAGGGAGATTCTCCTCAAAATAGAGCCTGATCTCGGATCAAACTATGTACTTGCATCTAGTTTGTCTTATCTTTTTGGTTATTGCAGCGATGCGAACAGCCTAAGATCGGCTATGAAAGCAAAAGGGATAAAGAAATATCCTGGCAGCAGTTGGGTGCAGTCGCTTGGTAGTTCTTCCGAAGGAAGCAGTTGAAGGATCTCACAGTAATGTTTCTGTTTATGCCAATAGAAGAGGCAATTCAGATCACAGGAATGAAGGCACTGTTACATTCCAAAGATGAGAGAACAATATCAATGATGGAGGAAAATGAATTGCTTCTTTTTGGGTAATGCCACCAGGCTGAGGTACAAGCTTAGGGGAGCTGTTGCTTTGACCATTGGAAGAGGGTCACACTGAAGTTCCTAACATTCTTGCATAATTTGGAATAACTTGAAAAATGAAGATTACGTTGTGCGGTGATTTTGATTTGTAGCTCATGGGATATGACATTTGAGAGGAACTCCACAAATTGGTACACTTCTGGAAAAGGAAAAGCCGTGCTCTGTCAGAGCCACAACTCTGTTATCCTTCTCAAATTATTTCTAACAATCAATCATGCCTCGATATTGGACTAGTTGGAATCAGCTTTATGAGTCTCCTATATCCAGACTACCTTAATTGGGGCCATTCTTTCCGATACTGGTAAATGATTTGTTTTCTCCTTAAACTACTCTTTCTTTTCAAATTATGTGGTTAAGGTTAATCTTGGAATTCTATTCAGAAGTTGGGATGCCCTTAAAGTGGCACACCTCCGCATGGCCTGAAACTTTGGTTAAAAACTATGAGGTATTCCCATGTACTACATGGGGAAACAAATTCAAAATCTTTTATGAATGTCAAGACTCATGTCCTTTGCTTTGAACTCCAGAAATTTAAACTAAACCAAGTGGTATCTTCATTCATCAGGTAGTTTAACCGTAATTTCTGAAATGAAGGAGAAGAAAGCAGCGAACATGTCATGCTGGAGTAGTTGTACTACTCAAAGTAGCAAGTACATTTGGGTTGATATAAACTGTGAAAAGAGAGCATGGAAAATCATCTGACTTCCATTGCACCTGTATCAGCATGTGTCCGATTTTAAGGTATTCTCCTAAATGCTTTGAAAGTATAATCACTTACACATCCATTTGCATGTTATTTTTTGGAGCTTGACTTTAAGCCATCAGGAGGGGGTCATGCTCTGTGTACTCTGTATCTGTCGATCCTCCAAGTCCTTCACATTCCATGATTTTGGTATGATTAAGCTTTTCTTAGAATACTCAACTGCCATGGGTTAGTGAGGTAATCTTTGGATATTTATCACAACAGAAAAGAACGACTTGACTGAAATCACATATTCAATATTCAATTAACGTTCTTCTGGTCTCATCTGCTTAGACTTAAGGATCCATTCATTTGTATAATGCTGTTAATGACAATATCAGATGAACCTAGCTTGGTGGAAACCTCTTCGCTGTGTATTAGATCACTTGCATATGAAAAAGTTTCGAGCTTCCTATTAGTTAATGAACAATATGCCGTACTGGATTGCTAATGTATTTCATCTGAGATCATCCAGCACTCTAAATTTATTGGAAGCAGCTGGCCTGCAATCTCAAGCTGATCCTGTCTTGTTGTCAATCATTTTGATGACTTCTCCTCTTTCGAATGGTGACGATCCTTATATGAGGTGAGGCATGCAAAGTTATTCACACATGTTAGAAAGGTTGAGCTAGCTGGGATGTGGAGAAGGTGATCTATCAACATGGAGAACCTGACATCTGGTGGAGCCGCGAGAAGAAATTGGACAATCTCTAAAAGGTATGTCTATATGCTAGAATGGAGTTCTATCCACAAGGAAAATCAATCAGCAATTGTCTGAACAATCATTATCATTGTTTAGCATGGCATAAATTCAATTGTTTTACTATTGATATGCTGGTGTATGGATTCATTTGTCTCGAATATGCATTAGGTTTTTGATGTATGAGATACATTACATCTTTTTTTTTCTTCCGAAAAAGGCATTCTAATCAATTATTAATCAAAGGAATGTTTAGTAGATCATGAATTAAAGATGGGAGATCTAGTTTCCACTCCATAGCATTAGACATAGAACCCCAAGCCCGAGCTAGCTAATGGGCACATTGGTTTGCTGGTCTTTTAAAAAAAGACGAGGAAATAGAAGTAAAGCCACACATGAGTGCTATACAATCTCGAATAATAATATAAAAAAAAACTAAGAGTTGTTGTAAGATTTTTCTGATGCTTGTTTAACCAAAAGACTTCCAATCTCCACAATAATTGTGATTGTTGAAAAGTGTTCCTTTAGCGAGCTTAGTGCTTCTCGAACACCCAAAGTCTCAATCATTAGGGAGTCATGAGGCATATCTAATCAACTAGTGCGACCTCTCATGAAGTTTCCATGAGAATCACGGAATAGCATGTCTGACTCTGCTCCTACCAAAGTAAGGTCAAAAGAAGCATCAATGTTTCACTTAAGGATATTCTCATTAGGAGGAAACCATCTAATTGGACCAAACCCTAACTCGGGACTCCGACTCGAGTCTCAACCCTAAACAAAGACTCTTAACCTGACTCGAAATCTAACCCTAACTCAAGATTCGAGCCTTGGGACCTAGGATATAAGCCGCAACCCTCGGCCTCGACCCAGGACCTAGGACACGAGAATCAAAACTCGATCCTGACCCAAGCCTCGAGACCCAAACCTCGAGACCCTTCGACACTAACTCGAGATTCAACTAGGAACTCGAGCACTTACCCTCGAGAACGATTCAATATCTAACTCTGACCTTAACCCTAGACCCAATCCTTGAGATTCGGAACCTGAAACGTAACCTTCAGTCGCGACCAGAACCACGAGACTCGACCCCGATCCATATTTAAAATCAAAGTGAATTTTTAGCAGTAAACCCAAATTAAAGTAAATCTTTACAATGTGCTAGAGTCTGACAAAATTTAGAGATCACTTTAAAAATGAGTTATGTTTGGTTAGATTAAGAGGGTCAACCCAATATGAAATTATCTTGTGCTCAAGATTTTGGGCGAATTGGGTGGACCACCAATTTTCAGGCCATATTTGACACCCATACCTGGAAGTGTGCAGACCAAAAAATGGGCCAAGTTATAATGATTATTCCTCAGAAACTCTATTTACTTCAAGGAATACTTTATTTTTTCTACTAGTAATCAGAGGTTAGGAAGCAGGTCATGGACGACATGCCTTCTTCCAAACGAGGGCAAGGCGGTAATTTTATACTTGGTTGTGTGCTTTTGTCACGATCCAAAATCGGACGTGATGGCATCTGTCTTATCCCACCAAGACAGGTTAGCCCAAACCCAAATACGATAAGGTGAATGCAGAAGTTTAAACAGAAACCAAAACATGGTGTCACTTGTACAACCTCTAAGTATTACAATAGATTCAAAGAAGTACAAGTATGAATATCTTTGTTGCTATAGCAGAACAAGAGTATAATAAAAGAGTAAGAGGTGTCTGCTGAGATGACAAGCAGCTACCTCACAACTCTCCACAGTAAGACTCAGACGTAAAAGAGAAGAACGAATAATCATGATGATTCGGGCTCGTAACCTTTACAAGTGTAGAAGCAAGAGAGTTAGTACCAAACAACACGATACTTAGCAAATAAACGACTAACTCAAGGTAAAGCAATACAGAATACATGTATTCCCAACAGTCCAACCGAACCTCCATAACTACAACCTGCACATAATAAGCCCAACCTAACAATTCATATTTATATAGCACATAACACGTAAAGAAACACTTTAAATGCATACAGGTCACCAATACAAAAGTTTATATTCATCAACCACAAGTTCCATAACAAGCACTCACAAGGTCCACAAATGGTAATGATGCGCAATGCAATGAAATGAAATGTCAAATATAGTAATGCATGCATGTCCTAATGATACACACCCGCTGAATATCAGGCCAGGACCCATGGGGGACTCACAAGGTCCATGTATCCGCCGAAACCATTTTCCCTTGGCATAATCATCAATCGCCAGAACCATTTCCATCGACATAATCATTACAATAGATCTCATCACACTATTTCAGAACAAATGCAAATAGGCATGTTCACACAATACTGAGAAGTTGACAATTTCCATATCAATACACAATCCATATCAACATAATCATGATACATCATCAATAATGAATCAATATAATCTTTCAAATCACCCACAACATATCACACATCATTATACCATCGAGTTGCCTTTTTATTTCCCCTTCTTCATCATTAGAATCATTGAATATGAATATGTGACCACAAATATCAAACCCTTCACCACTTCCCATTACTCTCCAATGCATACAATAAGGAATACAAGATTCTATATACTTAGCAAAGGGTCAAGAAGTCCACTTGCCTCAAACAAACAATCAATCACCCTGCACTTGAGCTTTCCCTTCACGTTGAGCCACGAAATCCACACCAACTAATCAATTATAGAATACCCATAAAAAAACATGAACAACACCTATAATGTTGATTTTGAAAATCGGGTCGGAAACGATCCAAAAACTCAATCCTGAGGGCTAGGGTCAAATTTGGAATTTTGTAAGAAATCATGATACCAAAGATTTTGGAACTCATTAGTGAAAACCACATCGAAAAATGAGTTGAAATCATGCTCAAAACTTTAATTACTTAAAACAAGTTCATGAGAAAAACCCCCAATACTCGGGTTCGAAACTCCACCTTAAATATGAAATATTTCTTGAAACATATCTTACCATGTTAGGGAAGTTCAAATATGAAATTTCATCAAAAACGGAGTTAAAATCGACTTTGAAATCCTCAATTCATCAAATTTTAACTTTCTGAGAAAAACCCAAATTCTCAAGCTTATTTGCGATTAATATGATGAAAATAATTGATGAATCAACAAGTTTATGCCAAAATCAGTTTACCCATAACATAAGGATCCTAATTATACATTTTTCATCAAAAACTGAATCCAAATTGATAAAAACCCAATTTCCCCCAAGAAATACACGTATAAAGAAAGAAAATCAGATGAAGAAATCATGAGAGAAAGTCGAAATAAGGATTGGATACTAACCACCATATTAAATCAAGAAGATTAATGCAGCAAGAATTACTCCATTTCGAGCTCTAGAGCTCCCAATATGTTCAAATTACCAAATGAACACAGTCTGAAATTTAAGTACCTGTACATCAGTATTTATACCCGCACACCAGCAACTTAAATTTTCACTAAAAGAGCCGTAACTTCCTCATATAATAGCGAAATGACCCGATTCTTTTTCCTAAATGTCTTAAATAATGATACGAACCTGCTAGTTCAATCGATACTCAATTCCGTGCTCGTTTGCCCAGTCAAATATCATTTTTTCTCGGTTAACATTTATTTCATATATCACGATAAAAGTTCAATCTCGGCTTACCGCAAATGTACCAAACTTTGCAGATCATTCCTATAATTCATGTTCAAAATTTCAGAAGTTTCGAAATAATTTTTTGATCTTTAAAACTAATAACGAATCTTTTGTTGACACAAATTGCTGAAACAACGTCAAAGCACCCAAAAAGCTTAGAAACTCACCCAAAACTCATCCGGAACCTCCCGAACACAAACCAAATATGCTTTTAGCTTGGAAATGATAATTCGGACTCAATGAAATCATAAAACACCCAAATAAGGTCACCTTAATCCTATGTTGATCAAAGTCAACTTTAACTTAAGAATCTCTAAATTTCCAAATAATGACATGAAACTCATCCAAAAGTTTCGGAAATTGAACCAAACCTTCAACTAGACCAAATATCACCATTAAGACCTAGTGGAATCATTAAAACTGAAAAAGGAACTTTCTAACCTCAAATGTTGACTAAAGTCAAACTTTAGCTTTAACTTTCTCTGCATCTCGTCTATTGGCTCAAAATTAACCAAAAGCTTTGGGACCAAAACCAACAGTACATCTAGACTAGAAGTCTTATTCCGGAGCTAACAGAATAGTCAGAATACCATTCCGAGTTTGCTATTACCAAATGTTGACTTTGGTCAACTATCTTATGCTTTCAACTTTCAAAATACAAAAACTCTTTCAAAACTCATCGTAATCCCTCAAGACCTAAGACAATAGTCCTACAAACCTAAAATTCACATTTCGGAGCTGATGGAACTGACGGAATTCCATTCTGAGGCTCGTAGCTCCAGTTGTTACCAAAAACCACTTTAAACAACTTTAACTCTCCAAAACGGTAAAACTTCCAAAAATCACAACTTTATAATCAAATTTCAAAACAAACTTCGTAAATTGATCAAACAAGACTCAGGGCAACTACCGGGAGGGGTAAATTGGTAATTTTCTATAAATTTCCAAAAATGACCTTTAGGGTCATTACATTATCCATCACATAAAACTATGTTCGTCCTCAAACATAAAGAAAAAGAAAGAAGAATATTCGACGATACCAAATGGCTAAGGCATAATTTCCAAATTCAGTATTTGCTTTTCCAAGTGAACTTATTCTTAGGACCATACCATCAGGAAAACTACCGAGAACTGAACTTCCAAACCAAAATTGAAAAATCTGCAAACCAGGAGTGATTACCAAGCCACAAACTAACCCATGAACCAAACGTGAACTGAAACTCTCTAAACCTCAGGGCGAATCTTTTTCCCACATAACCATGAGAAATTCTGAACTAATACCCTCCTAAAACATGGAGTGAAGACAGATCCAACCACCAAACACTCATAATGCACAAAACCATCAATGAACTTAGTAAAATTTCATGCTCTTTAACATTATGCATTCAGTTGGGCTCGATTTTCTTTTTGTCAATATTGTTTTTATTTTTGTTACAGATTCTGTTTTCTTTACTAGTTTTAATTTCTGATTTGAAAACATGCTTCAAACTTTGTTGTTTATTATTTCTGCAACGTTATTGTTCGAAGTATTTTACTAATACAGATTGGTCAACATGTAGGTGTGCTAGTCTTACAGCTGTATTTGTTAACTTTTGCATACAACAGAGTATGTTAGTATTTTTATTCTGGAATCTCTATCTACATTCATGTCCAATAAAAACACAGAGCTTTGAAACCCAATTTCTGCAAACCAATCTTTGGACTTTTTACCTACAAAACTTTTGGAAAGAGGAAGCTAATTCGTGGCTCCAATGGTCCTGAGTATTCTAAAACTAACAAGCTAAAGTGGACTATCGACGGTAACTTGGTTTAATACTCGAACACTGCAACTGTTTCAGTTGTCCAGATTGCATATGGGTGGATTCCCGTGCCAAATTTCATCTGTAGTTTAGACCTGAAAAATAAAGAAAAATCCAAAAATTAAGTTTCTTTTGAGATAATTTTTGAATTAAACATTGAGAGGACAATAACTTTATAATGATACTATGGTCAGTTTGGCTTTTCCATGGGAGAGTATACGGCGTGTTGCATTTATAAATAGGGAATAGGGAGACAATAGAGAAAATATAAGCAGGTTTGACTTTCTCCTTATGAAGTCTCCAAACATTTGGCTATTGCTCCTCAGGGTTGAAGTAATGACAATGATTCTACTTGTTCTCCCTGCAGGGGTTTCCAACCATTTTATCAATGCTCTTCGTTTTATTTGATTTCATTTGATATCATAAAGGTGTGATTCAGGATGTCACCTAGGTGAATTCTATAAATTCCTTAAGCCAAGTTCCGCTACATGTGAGCAACATGGTATGCTCATTTTTGTGATATAGTGATGTTGAGATATATACTATTAACCATGTATTTAGATATAGTATTTATTATAGAATAATTTATTTATTCAGTTTTAATAGATCATATATTCGTTTATGGTGTCTGTTTACTTATATAGTAGATGATTTAGTGTATAGAGTTTTAGCTTATACATAGATGATTAAATCATCGGTTCTTATAAGTATAAAATTTTTTGTTCACAATCTGAGATGGAAATTGGACATGCCATCGG
Organism: Solanum appendiculatum; assembly: GCA_018342035.1. Classification (NCBI taxonomy): domain Eukaryota; kingdom Viridiplantae; phylum Streptophyta; class Magnoliopsida; order Solanales; family Solanaceae; genus Solanum; species Solanum appendiculatum. The sequence continues at coordinate 20,177 of JAGDQO010001364.1, read as the reverse complement.
TACGATTGTAGCACAAGATTATATGTAATTTATCTTGATTATGGGAATGGTGTAGTTCCAACTTCTTGTGCTAGTGCATTTTGTATGTATTGAATGGAACCGAGTAGAGATAGTTGCTTTAGACTGACGGACAAAAGCGTATTCTCTAAACTATTAAATGTACTTATATTCTTAATCCTGATATAACTATTATGATCTGCATATATTAATTATCGTTTTGATTTATTAAAAAGTGAGATTTTGAGATGAGTCAATATACCTGGTAAATTGGATGGTAATAATATGTATTGGTGAAATAATAAGTTAGCTGATGGAATCCATGTCTCAATATAGAGATTGATGATATGCCTTTTTGAGGAGCTTATAAGTTTTCATCGTGTCAAACCTTGCAAGTGGATTAATGAATCCGACACATGAAATAAGTTAAGCAGTGCTCTAAAGGAAATTAATCATTAAATTAAATTCGTCAGTAATTTAATTTATTGATTAGTATCTGTAATCTTAACATGGGGAATTACATAAGTGTTTAATGGGGAATTTCGAAATATAAATAGAGGAGTGCAATTACGAATTTTTAGTGGAATGATTTATAATTTATTATGGTAAGAATAATTCAAATTAATTTTTGGAATTATTTCCATAATAGGAACCCTCAGTAATTAATTCTGTGGTCCCTCCAGTGCCCATATTTAACTAGAACTCAGAATCCTATGGAAAAAAGGAATTATAAGGAAACTGGTTTTCTTTTCCCTTTTGGATTGGGAGGAAATCTCTATAAATAGGAATTCTCCTAACCTAGGAAAGAATGAAGAAGATTTCTATCATACTTGCCCACCCAAGTATTGAGAGAGTTCGGATTTGAACTTGGGATCAGTGTAGAAGAACGTGGATTCGCTTGAAGGTCTGGCTAACTTGTGGATTCGCTTGAAGGTATCTGTTCACGCTTCAAGAGTTATTTATCGAATTAAATTGTAGCAAGTTTATGTGTTTTAGCATGATTGTATGTGCTCTAGCATAAATGTATATTGGTTGTCTATTATTCATGTAAGCAGTATGATTCTGGGTATGCTTCCGCTGTGCATATATGTTTTCCAACAATTGGCATCAAGAGCCAGGCTTACCTCTAATTAAATAGATAACCTATAATATACTCATATACGATTATGTGGAGTTACTCGTTTTTTCTAGTAAGGAATTAGAATATTTCCGACCAAATTGGAAAAGGAGTAAGCATAAGGTATAGTGATTTGATTTCTGTATCAACAGTTTGCTGCAATTTTTTTGGATGTTTCTTTCTAATCCACGAAATTTGCAAATTTTTGATAAGAAAGGACTTTGCATGGTAGCCTGCTAAGAATGGAAAATAGTGGCCATGTCACTTTCATGACATGTTGGTGGCTACTACATAAATTTTTCTTGGTAATCATGTTTATGGTAGTGATATGCAATTCCTATTTGTTAAACAAAAAAATAATAATAATAAATTATGGGGCTATATGTGATCTTCCGACGGCAACTATTAGAATGAGTTTTTTTTTTAAAACTTAGATTCTTGTGAAAATCCACCTTATCTTTTGCCTTTTAATTATTTTAATAATTTTTTGAATGAAAAGGTGTCTTCCACATTAAAGTGTGGCAGAAGAGAGTTTTTTTTTGGTTTTCAAAATAGTTGCTGGAAGATGTGTATTGAACAATCGAGTTTAATCCACTATAAGGTCCAGGTTGATTGCCTTGTGTTTAGCAGTTTTAGCGGTATACTTAATTATTTTTATTTTAATTATATGAGCATAAAAATTCCTTCTCACATGAATATATGAATCCATAAATATATTAAGAATTATATAATGAATAAATGGTTACCATTAAAATGGTTTATTTATTTAGAATTATTAGAAATTTTTAATATTTAATATATGTGAGATATTAATACATGAATTGAAGATTACGATTAATAAATAGAAGTTATGAAAATGATCTATTTATTTGAGTCATTAGAATATTCTCAATGTATCATGTATAAATTGTCCTAAGTGTATACTAGTAAAGGTTTGTTACTCTAATGGAGATTTATCTTTAGATACTAGTAACACTTAATTAATTCATGAGAAGAGATATTAAAGGTTTTCAACAGTCTGAAAGGGAGAAACGTAATACCTAGAATTCTCAGATGTATTAATCGAGAGGATAATTTGCTATAAGAAGGTGTTGTGTATCTTAGTCAAAGGAAAGACACATAACCTTATGCTCATGAGATAATTATTAAAAGAGAATAAATTTTTTTTTGAATCAAGTTATTTTAATCTTTAACTATACCTAAAATAGTCATTTTTCAAATTAGGTCATAGTTTAGGTGGTCATGAATATTATGATCTCTGATTGACTAGAATTTGATGGTTCCATCAAAAATCGTTTAGATGGGTTTTAGGTAGTTTGTCAGATTAAAATTTGATTTGAATATGATAAGATTATTCTTTATGTCAGTTTTGTTTATGTTAAATTTGGAACATGATTACGCATGGTGATTTAATATAAATTGATATATGATAAGAATGTATGTCATATTGTTTTTAATTCCTAAAGATACTTAAATCACTTGAATTTGAATTTGGTCATAGCATTGGAAATAATTTTTTTTATAGACTCCAATTGACTGGAAATTTGGTAAGTTCATTGGAAACGGCCTAGCAAGAAATATTCATTGTTATGCGGTTATGGTATTTGTGGTCGTTAAGATGATTTTTAAGTTGTTCTTTCGAATTAAAATGTGACTTAGTATGAAAATAATCCTTTATATCGGTTTTTATTTATGTTAAATGTGGTACATGATTACACATGATGATTTAACATGAATTGATATATGATAAGGATATAGATCTGATTATTTTTCCTTAAATCGTTTGAATCTGAATTTGATCATAGCTTTGGAGATAGATATTATTTGGAACTCTGATTGATATGAAGTTCGGTAGGTTTATCAGAAACGATCAAATTAAAAATACTCACTGTTATACAGTGACTTGGTAATTTGAGGTCGTTTAGATTACGTTTTTGGATATTTTTTGTATCCTCAAAATTAATTTTAATGAAAATTGCTCGACTATGACATAGTGGTGGTAGAGATTGTTCTCTATGGTCTTCATGACTAAATTTTAGTGAAGTATTAAGTTCATGTGCTGGCTTTAGACCTTCCTCCATATCGGATGAAATTAATACACGTCATTAAAATTTAATCTCTAGTTTTGATGATCTATATTGGCTCTCCCTATCTGAGTAATATTTGATTGAATCAATGGATCTAGGGATAATGATATTCACTAGGCATAAATTAACATATACTCTCCATCTGAGTTAGCTTTTGTTCTAAATTTATTAGGGTGAATATTTGACACCACATATGTATGTTGTATGAGTAGCTATTTTTCATCAAAATTTATCATTCAAGATGCATGGATATCTATGAGGTGTGCTTTGAATTTTAATATTCAATGTATACATAAACATGCTGATTTTTGGAAAATAGTACTCAGATAATGTAAATAGTTTTTAGAATTTTGTTCTTTGTTCTTGATTCGTATATCTATTTGATAATATGTGATAAGAATTACTGAACGGAAAATTTTAAATTCTATTATGACCAAACAACGTTTTCAACCAAATTGATCATAGTTTTGGAATTAAAAAAAAAAGGGACTCTGATTGATCTGAAATTTGGTAGAATCATAAGAATGACCTAGTAAGAATTTTTTTTTTTTGGATCGTTATATGAGTCTTTGGTCATATTTGATTAAATAGTAGGGAAGTATTAGTTTCAAGTGCTGGCCTAGACCTTCCTCCCTATCGGATGAAATTAATACAAGTCACTATGTATTTAATCGCTAGTTTTGGTAATCTGTATTAACTCTCCTAAACTGAGTAATATATGATTGGATCAATGTAACTAGAGGATTTTCACTTGACTTAAGCTAGCAGTAGACTCTCCATCTGAGTTAGGTCTGTATAAGTTTATGGAGTGAATAATCGGTCATTGTACACGTGTATTGCATGAGTAGTTCTCCAATCCCATCGATTGGCTATTCAAGATGCATGGATATTTATGTATAAATGAGCCCTGAATTTTGTTATTCGGGATTATTCGATATATTATGATCTATTTAATATATTATATCTCAAATTCTTAATAGACTTTGCAGACCCACTTAGTACTACTCAATAATTTCTTTCGATAGAGATAAGATATTAATTCAAAGAATACATTGTACATGTACCTTATGTTAGAAGGAATTATTTTCAGTTTCTAACCAGATAAGAGATGGATACTTAATATATTTTTCTTAGAACTCTCCTATTATTGAGTTTGATGAATATTTTATCTCTTGCGGTATATTGATGCGTGAATTTTTTATTAGTATTATCTCTCATGAATTGAATTATATTAATCTATCTCATAAGAGAAAGTATTTTTTAAATTGAATGAAACTTATCTGTACCCTAATGTCTAAGTCATTTATTTTGGATAGAACTTCGAGGTTGGTTAAAGGATGGACATAACAGTTCACTGAAAGTGAAATCACTACCAACGTATGAGTCCTGTTTAGAAGGAAAAATGACTAGGAGACCTTTCCTCTTAAAAAGGAAATAGAGGTAGTAATAAGTTAGAATTAATGTATTTTGATTTGTGCGGTAAATGAACATTCAGGTAAGAGGTGAGTTTGAGTATTCTGAAATTTTCAGTAGGTTACTCATGATATAAACATATATTTTTGATGTTTTGTAAGTTTGAATGTCTTGATAAACTCAAAATATTTAAGACAGAAACTAAAATAGCATCATGAAAAATATATAAAGCCACTGCAATCTGATTGTAGTGACGTATACCTCTCTGCAGAGCTCATGAGTCACTTATTTGATAGAATAATTGCATTTCAATTGTTTACACCAGACACTATTATAGATTGGTGTAAAAGAGAAAAGAAATAGACACTTATGAAGATGATAAGATTAATGATTGACTTATTCGTAGTTATTTTGTTTCTTTTGGGATATGTTCTAAGAACTACCTATCACATTCTGAATTTAATTCTTTTCAAGTCAGTACCTTGGACAACTATAGAACTAGTTGAATTTGACGTAAGTCTAATCTGTGACATGTTCAGATATAGGATTGGCATGTGCTGAGAGGGAGAATAAGCAAATTGAAATTAAGAATGAGATGTGTGTATGTGTTAATTGGATATCCAAAAGAATGAAATAAGGTTTATTTTAGTGTCCTAAAGAAAATAAGGCAATTGTTGACACAAGTGTCAGATTTTCCAGAAAAGGATTATCTAGTAAACCATGTTCCTAGAAATAAACTAGTTTTATAGGAACTGAACAAAGAAATAACAAATGAGTCAGTTGAAAATTCAGACGCTCAAGAACATCTAACCGGTATGTCAGAATTGACGTTCCATTGCATTTAAGTAGTGGGAGAAACATTACTAGACATAAGAAAATCTACTACCACAAGTAGTGGGAGTGATGTTGAGCAAATTAAAGAACACTACATGAAGAAGTTATTAATATTTCAATATCGAAAGGTTTTGAAGAAAATATTAAGACTCAAGGACATGAAAGTGTGACTATTGTAGTAGTACTTAGTCGTAGTGGGAGAATCATAACGAAGATTGATTTATTTTGTATGCTTGAGAGAACTCTTATGATAAAACTCCAGAAAAGAAGTAGACTCTTGGAGGGTTTCATAATAAGGTTCCTAAAGATCTAGTACAAAATTGATTTGTTACGACGAAGCACTACCAGACGAAATTGCATTTAGAAAATAACTTGGTAAAAATTCTTTCAATAAGAATAAAAGGAATGCCTGTAAAAGTTGTAAATGCATAGTTAAGAGTCAAAGTGGGAGATTGTTAGGGTATATACTATTAATCATGTGTTTAGAAATAGTATTCTAACAATTTTTAAGATTAAATATCTAAGTGGGAGATTGTTTGGGTATATACTATTAACCATGCATTTAGATATAGTACATTATAACAATTGTGATGGTTAAAAGTCTAACTGAGAGATTGTTGGGATATATACTATTAACCATGTGTTTAGATATAGTATTTATTATAGAGTAATTTATTTATTCAGCTTTAATAGATCATATATTCGTTTATGGTGTCTGTTTACTTATATAGTAGATGATTTAGTGTATAGAGTTTTATCTTATACACAGAGGATTAAATCATCGGTTCTTATAAGTATAAAGTTTTTTGTTCACAATCTGAGATGGAAATTGGACATGCCATCGATACGATTGTAGCACAAGATTATATGTAATTTATCTTGATTATGGGAACGGTGTAGTTCCAATTTCTTGTGCTAGTGCATTTTGTATGTATTGAATGGGACCGAGTAGAGATAGTTGCTTTAGACTGACGGACAAAAGCATATTCTCTAAACTATTAAATGTACTTATATTCTTAATCCTGATATAACTATTATGATCTGTATATATTAATTATCGTTTTGATTTATTTAAAAGTGAGATTCTGAGATGGGTCAATATGCCTGGTAGATTGGATGGTAATAATATGTATTGGTGAAATAATAAGTTAGCTGATGGAATCCATGTCTCGATATAGAGATTGATGATATGCCTTTTTGAGGAGCTTATAAGTTTTCATCGTGTCAAACCTTGCAAGTGGATTAATGAATCCGACACATGAAATAAGTTAAGCAGTGCTCTAAAGGAAATTAATCATTAAATTAAATTCGTCAGTAATTTAATTTATTGATTAATATCTGTAATCTTAACATGGGGAATTACATAAGTGTTTAATGGGGAATTTCGAAATATAAATAGAGGAGTGCAATTACGAATTTTTAGTGGAATGATTTGTAATTTATTATGGTAAGAATAATTCAAATTAATTTTTGGAATTATTTCCATAATAGGAACCCTCAATAATTAATTCTGTGGTCCCTCCAGTGCCCATATTTAACTAGAACTCAGAATTCTATGGAAAAAAAGAATTATAAGAAAACTGGGTTTTCTTTTCCCTTTTGGATTGGGAGGAAATCTCTATAAATAGGGATTCTCCTAACCTAAAAAAAGAAGAAGAAGGTTTCTATCGATACTTGCCCACTCAAGTATTGAGAGAGTTCGGATGTGAACTTGGGATCACTGTAGAAGACCGTGGATTTGCTTGAAGGTCTGGTTAACTTGTGGATTCGCTTGAAGGTATCTGTTCACGCTTCACTTGAAGGTCTGGTTAACTTGTGGATTCGCTTGAAGGTATCTGTTCACGCTTCAAGAGGTATTTATCGAATTAAATTGTAGCAAGTTTATGTGTTTTATCATGATTGTATGTGCTCTAGCATAAATGTATATTGGTTGTCTATTATTCATGTAAGCAGTATGATTCTGGGTATGCTTTCGCTGTGCATATATGTTTTTCAACAAGTGAATCAGTTCTGCTTTTATAAACGTAGAAGAAGTTGAATAGTTTTTTGTACCTGATCATATAGTGACCAGTTTAATGGGCTTTTATGTTCGTTTTTCGACCCTTTTTTGGCATGCGAATGAATATTTGCTACCTTGACCTCGCTTTTTGTGTAGGAGGTCTGATAATATTATTATCTTTCCTGCTTTGTTTTGCTGTTTAACTTTTAAAGTGAGGTGTTTGATTTCTATTTGCCTTCTTTTTTTTTATGACAAGGGAAACTTGCAGCCGCCCACAACTGCTACCTTTTAGGTGCGCACAGGGTAAAACCCCCGCTCTTATGCAATAGCTCGCAAACCACACAGGAGAGGTAACCCGCACTAGGCAAGCCCGGTGCGATGAGCTCGACCCAGAAGGCAAACCCCTTGCTTTCGTTGGCAAGGGGTTTCGAACTTGAGATCTCCAACATGGAAGTCCCAAGCCCAAACCATTGGGCCACACTGAAGGGTTCTGTCTGACTTTTCAAAGTCATAATAGTCAATGTTTTCCTGGATATCTCAGTAAATTGCCTTCAGATGCTCTGCTCCTGTTCCAATACATGAAGCTAGCAAATGAAAAGCCGAATTCCGTCACTTTGGTTAGCTTGCTGGGGGCATGTACTCGTATCCTGAATATCAGATTAGGTAAATGTATTCACTCGCACATTGTTACCGGTGGTATTGCACTACATGTTGAACTGGAAACAACCCTCTTGGGCATGTATGCAAAATGTTGTCATATACAGCAGGCTTTCCGCATATTCAATTCAATGAGTGATAAAAATCTGCAGACCTGGACCATGGAGAAGAAGTTGTGTCCTTGTTTGCGAGAATAGAAGAATCTGACTTTAGGCCAGACAGCTTATCATTTTCTGCAATCTTATATGCTTGTAGTCATATTGGCCTTGTTTATGTGGGCCGTGAATATTTTGAAAAAATGGTATGTATTTATAACATCGGGCCAACTATGGAACATTACAGATGCATGGTAGACATGTTTGTACGTTCTGGAGAATTAAAAGAAGCTTATGATATTACAAGGAACATGCCTATAAGAGATATTCTTCATAAAATAGAGCCTAATTCTGTGGTATTGAGGAGTTTCATTAGCGCTTGTAAACATCATGGTCATATTCCTTGCGCAGAAGAAGATATAGAGATATTCTTCTCAAAATAGAGCCTGATCTCGGATAAAACTATGTACTTGCATCCAGTTTGTCTTATCCTTTTGGTTATTGCGGTGATGCGAATAGCCTAAGACTGTCTATGAAAGCGAAAGGGATAAAGAAATTTCCTGGCGGTAGTTGGGTGCATTCACTTAATAGTTCTTCAGAAGAAAGCAGTTAAAGTATCTGGCAGTGATGTTTCTATTTATGCCAATAGAAGAGCAATTCAGATCACAGGAATGAAGATACTGCTACTTTCCAAAGACAAGAATTCCTTCTTTTTGGGTAATGCCACCAGGCTGAGGTACAAGTTTAGGGGAGCTGTTTATGTCATATTGAAGTTTTCTAACATTTTTGCATAATTTGTAATCACTTGAAAAATGAAGATTACATTGTGAGGTGATTTTGATTTGTGGCTCATGGGATATGAAATTTGAGAGGAACTCCACAAATTGATACACTTTTGGAAGAGGAAGTCGTGCTCTATCAGAGCCACAACTCCGTTATCCTCCTCAAATTATTTGTAACAATCAACCATGCCTCAATACCGGACTAGTTGGGATCAGCTTTATGAGTCTCCTAAATCCATTCTACCTTTTTTGGGGCCATTCTCTTCGATACTGGTAAATGATTTGTTGTCTCCTTCAACCACTGTAATATGTGGTTAAGGTTCAATCTTGGAATTCTCTTCAGAAGTTGGTGTACCCTTAAACTCTGGTTAAAAACTATGATTAAAAACTATGAGGTATTTCCTTGTATTGGGTTGACTACAAGGGGAAACAAATTCAAAACTTTTATGAATATCAAGACTTGAGTGAGCTTAATTTTTCTTTAGTCTATGTCCTTTACTTTGAAATATGGAAAGTTAAATTAAACCAGTGCTATCTTCATTTATCTGGAAGTTTAACCGTAGTTTCTGAAAGAAGGAGAAGTAAGCAGTGAACATGTCACGCTGAAGTAGTTTTTGTTGTAAGCAAAATATGTAAAATAAAGCCTTGGTAGTAGTACTACTCAAAGTGGGTAAATACATTTGGGTTGATATAATCTGTGATAAGAGAGCATGGAAAATCATCTGACTTCCATCGCACCTGTAGCATCACTTACACATCCATTTGCATGTTATATTTTGGAGCTTGACTTTTAGCCATCAGGAAGGGGTCATGCTCTGTGTACTCTGTATCTGTCACTCCTCCATGTCCTTCACATTCTATGATTTTGGTATGATTAAGCTTTTCTCAGAATACTCCGCTATCATGGGTTAGTGAGGTAATCTTTGGATATTTATCACAGAGGAAAAGAATCACTCGACTGAAATCCATATTCAGTATTCAATTAACGTTCTTCTTGTCTGATCTGCTTAGACTTAAGGATCCATTCATTTGTATAATGCTGTCAATGACAATATATGATGAGGTGGAAACCTCTTCGCTGTGTATTATATCACTTGCATATGAAAAAAGTTTTAAGCTTCCATATGCAGTACTGGATGCTAATGTATTACATCTGAGATTATCCAGAACTTTAATTTATTGCAAGCAGCTGGCCTGCTATCTCAAGCTGATCCTGTCTTGTTGTCAATCATTTTGAAGACTTTTCCTCTTTCGAATGGTGATGATCCTTATATGAGGTGAGGCATCCGAAGTTATTCATGCATGTTAGAAAGGTTGAGTTAGCTGGGATGTGGAGAAACTGATCTGTCACCATCTGGTGCAGCCGCACAAAGAAGTTGGAGAATCTCTAGAATGTAACTCTATATGTTAGAATGGAGTTCTATCCACAAGGAAAGTAATCAGCAAATGTCTGAACAAACATTATCATTATTTAGCATGGAATAAATTCAGTTCTTTTACTATTGATATGCTGGTGTATGGATTCATTTGTCTCGAATAAGCATTAGGATTTTGATGTATGCGATACATTACATATAATCAATTATTAATCAAATCAAAGTTTGGTAGATCATGAATTAAAAAGATGGGGGATCTGGTTTCCACTCCATAGCATAAAGACATAGAACCTGTGCTAACTGATCAGCACAATGGTTCACTAGTCTTTTAACAAAAGAAAAGGAAATAGAAGTAAAGTCAAACATGAGTGCTTTAGCCTTTACAATCACGAATTATAACATCAAAATAAGAGTTGTCGCAAGATTCTCCCAATGCTTGTTTAACCAAAAGACTGTCAATCTCGACAATTATTGAAATTGATGCAAAGTGTTCCTTAAGCTAGCTTAGTGCTTCTCAAACATCCAAAGTCTCGACCATGAGTGAGTCATGTGGTGTATCTAATCGACTAGAGCAACCTCTGATGAAGTTTCATGAGAATCATAGACTAGCATGCTAACTCCTGCTACTCCCAAAGTAAGATCAAAAGAAGCATCAATGTTTCCCAAAGTAAGATAAAAAGAAGCGTCAATGTTTCAATTAAGGATATTCTCATTATGAGGAAGCCATCTAATAAAGCTAGTTCCTGTCGCAATAGCACTGGAGGTTGCCCTTCCCGCGTTAGTCTATTCCTGCCAAAATCGGGCTATTTTTTGGATAACTTTGCAAGACTATTTCTAGCATCCCAGAGTTCCCAAGGGATCACGACGGCTTCATGTAATTGATCAAGATTTACAATATCATTCAGCAAATTAAGCCAATCCAAGAAAGATGGACTAGACTGCCGCCAACCTAAACATACTTGTTTCGTGCGTTGCACTCGACTAAATAGTTCAATATTATTTTTGTCCCTTAGAGGCATGCAAGGCATAATTTGGATTCAAGAATCTTCTTACTCATTAAGTTATCGCTGGTTGGAAGGACACTATAAAAAGCTCTCAAAAAAAAATTCAATACCTTAGGAAGCATCTTCAGTTTTCAGTTTTTTGGCCAAAATTGGCCATTTAAATTAGGTGCAGTAGCATTATGCAACATCAGATACCCACTCTTCACGGTGTATCATCTTTTATGAAATTTCCACATCCGTTGATCATCTTGGAGAGTAAATCCCAACGCAATTCGCTTAATGCAATCTACCTTATCAGCGCAGAAAAATGTCTCCAACTTGTGAATATTCCAAGTCGTTCTTATGTCTCAGTTAATAATATCTGTCACATTCAAGTCTAGTAAGTCCTTATGGAGGTTACATGTAATAAATAAGAATTGTCTAGTCAGTAACGATGGATCATTGAAATCCTAGTATCAAGGCCATAACTAATGCACTTGACGCATCCCTTCTGAAGAAGGTATTTAGATGCACGAAGTGATCGCCATACTAAGCTAGGATTTGAAATGTTACTATGGATAAGGGTCAGATTGAATTAATTTAGTAAAATGTTACTATGGTTAAGGGTTAGATTGAATTAATTTAGTAAACATGTTATTAGGATTAACGGTTTGATTTTGGAAATCAGTCTAAAAAAAATCTCAACTTTCACAAATTTAGGAATCCATTAGTATCAATTATATAAAGAGTAAAGTGTCATAACACATCTAAACTATCTCTTTTTTTAGTTTGATATCTAAACTACTAGGAGTGTAAGTTTCATAACTAAACTATCACTCATTAGTTTGAGAAGCACACTTCTCTCTTTAATTACTCTTTCTTTAGTTAAAAATTAAAGATTAAAATATCACTATTCAAAAAATAATATTCTTTTTAATTTTTTTAAAATTTTTTTTTCTTACCCTGTTCCAAAATTATTATTATTTTTATTTTTTTTAAAAAACAATTCTACCCTACCCCACCTAACCCTTCGATCCCAATTTTTTTTCTTGTTTTGTTATAGACATATACATATGTTTTTAGATAAATATTTTCTACTTGCCGCAAATAATTTTTAAAAATAAAATTTCCATTTCTGTTATATTCGATACTCAAGTATAAAAAAAATGCTTTCATAGAAATATATGTATATATCTAACACAACGAGAAAAATGTAAAAAAAATGCTTTTACAAGAGAATTCTCCTATTTAGTTACTTGTTATACTCTCCTGATTACTGATTGTTTATACTTGTATTATCTTTGGAGCTCAGTCGGTTGATGCCTACTGAGTACTGTTTATTGGTACTCATACTATACTTTTGCACCTTGCAGATTGCAGTACGAGTTCTCACCATTGACTTGGAGTTCGTGCGGAGCAGCTTTGGATTTTGGAGACTAGGGTGAGCTCCTACTGTTCGGAGTTACCAGTTTTCATCTGTTTTTGGCTAGGCTAGGCTTTACGTTGTATTTCAGAGACAACTTGTACTCATACTGTATTTGTAAAAGTCTTGTACTCTTATTTTGATTAGATGTTCGATTACTGACTGATGTCAAGTCTTGGGGATGGTTTCTTGTATTACATTTCTGTGGAGTACCCTTTTCTTAGACTTGTTATAAGCCTCATGCTCCTTGTTGTTGACCTCTACTTGATAGCCCATTTCTTATGGCTCCGGACTAAAGGTTAGGCTTACTTATTGGTGGGGCGTAATATGTGTCATCATGACCTGAGGAATCAGGTTGTGACACTTCCAGCTTATATAACTTTGTCGTTGCACTTCAATGACCACAAGGGTACACCAAATAACAGAAAATTCGTAAAAAAATTGTTCTTTTTCATAAGTTAAAGACATCTTAGCCTAACCCATAAGCTTGCCAGATCACTGTGAGAAGAAAAAATAACCACTACATAGCGGTTTTGGAGCATCCAATGTAGAATTGACATCAGAGATAGTAAGGCTAGTCAATTTATGAATCACAAACTTTTTGATTTTTAAATCAAGGTATCAACTACCAGCATAAAAACATCAACAAAACTAAATATATGACACTCTTTTAAAATAGTTCAAATTTAAATGGTATCTGCCATTTAGACAGTAAAAACTTTTATGGAGGATTTCCTTGTGGAGCATAGAGTCTGCCGTCCATCTTCAACTCTTTCTACTTATTAGTTTGCCTTACCTCCCAGATTTTGACGTAACCTGATTGAGATGATGTAGCCAATGTTTGCTGCTGAGATAGAGACATGTTAACCTCTGCACTGTTATTCCTGTCTAGAGGAAATATTTCAGGCTGTCCTTGTTGAGTCTAGGCATTATTGTGCCAATTTTTGAAGGCATACCAGTACCCATTCCACTTGGCACATTCTGGTGCATGCCTATCCCGCTTTGCATCATTTGAGACCCAGGAAGATTTCCTCGACTCATTACAGGTTCTATTTGACTGCCTACACGAATGCCTCCTTGGATATTACTCAACGGTTGGGACATGCAAGGGTTAGAATTCCCAAACATACTGGGAGCCATCAAAGTTAATGATGCAGGACCAAAGTTTTGAGATATTTGACCAGTTCTGGCAACTGGAGCAAACCTAGTCATTGATGTGGAACCTAGTTGCCCAGATGTTACAGCTGGAGCGACAGATGTAGCAGAAGCCACTCCATTCAATATTTCGACATTTGCAGCTACACCACCAAATGGACCTAAGGACTGTGTTATATCACTGACAATAGGCGTTGTTTCCTTAATATTCTCATTATTCCAAACCATCTCCTCATAAACAGAAATAGGTGAACCACTTTGCAAGCTTGCAGCGACTCGAGAAGTGGGATGAGCAGTAGGAATATGTGGAGGTGTAGGTCCACTAACAGAGGTTACCATCATGGTGGGCTCTTGAAGTAATATGTAATAAGATCATGACATCCACAATGTTTTATGGAGTTTTAGCAAAGCTAATACCTCATTCAAATGACAATCAAAGAAGCAAGTTATTGAATCTTAACCATTGCAGCAATATTTTCGGCTGAAATTGGTTGTTGATTCATAACTGAAAGGTACACAGAAAAGAGTCAGACCTCCTTCAACAAAACTCAGTGAATCGCTAATATATCATAGGATGCTCTACATGAGATATGTGAACCAACAACTATCAAAATTGAGGTAGTTTACATATTTTACAGTAGAGATTCATTAATTTTGACTTGCATTTATTTGAAGTGAAAAGTAAGACGGTATTCATGCAGAGATAAAACTCAACCCAACATCAGAAAAGGACAATGATAGATGAGGTTAAGAAGAAGAAAGAAAAGGGCCCGACAATGGGATGGATATATATTAGACATGTATTAGTAATAGAGGAACTGTATCCATAAAGCAATCAGTCATCTATCTAACAGTTCTAGCTCAACATCAGTAGTTGAAACAAATTAATCAACAACATCATAAGGAAGAAAAACGTGGAAAAAATAGAGTGAAAGCATTCACATTAATCCTGAATTGTGATGGTTCACTATCATCATTAATCCTGAATTGTGATGGTTCACTATCATCATCATTCATGATCATCTATTGTTATGTTGCTACTATTAATACTATTACTATTGGTATTATTATTTGGCTTTTCTTCTGTCTGGATTCGATCAAGAGCAATAAAAAGTTTAAGATGTTAAACCAAAATTATATTCGGCTGATAAACTTCTTCCAGATATATGAGATATGCTGTGGTATTTCTAACTTCACTTTTCTGTCAAATGGTTGGTCTATTTCACAGCTCCACCCGACCAAACTTGCAGATGCAGTGTAGAAGTTGTTGTCAATCGCTCCCTAGAGGATACTTCTCATTTTATATTCACAAAATAATCTTCTTTCAACAGAAAAAGGACATCTAAAATGAATCAGGCCTATCTATAACACTATCTAGAGAAAACATTCATACTAGGCATGTATGCAAGAGAGAGTTCCAGAATTTGCCATACCTGATGGATTAGAAGTTGCTGCTGGACCGAAAAATGGAGGCACAGAAAACATATCCATTTCAACTAGGGTTTGGTTTGGCGCTAAACTTTCCATTTCAGTGTGACTGAAAGCAGAATAGGACTCATGATATGAGGCCAAAAATACATATTTTTAATCATTATTTGCCTCACATTTATTATTTATATTTGTCCTTTTTGAGTATTAATTTTATGAATTGTGCTAAGTAGTATATTTTATTTGTAGGATTAAATTGGTGTGAAGATAAAGAAGTTTGGAGCTAAAACGAATTAAAGATGGAAGATTATAGAAGGAAATCAAGTAGGTAGCTTAATGAATTAAATTTTATAAAATAATACATAAAGGGATTGAATTTCCATTTCAATTGCAATTTCGATTGGACTCTACCACGTGTCAGTTGATGAGGGCATCAAGAGCAAAATTGAAGGCGCCACTGTTCATTCATGAGGAATTCCAATTCTTTTAGGCTTTGGGTTCCTAATTTATTTTGGATTCAGTTATTTTATTTAGGGTTTTCTATATTTATAAATAGTCCATGAGAATAATTATTTTAGGGAGAAGAATATACGGTGGAGGGCAAAGTCAATACTTTTTAGGGTTCTTTTCTTCTTCTTTCTTTTCTTAGACATTAGTAGCTAAAGACCCTTGTTCTGGGGCTGCGGCTATTGGTAATTATTGAACATCGATTGTTTTGAATTAATGTTGGTTATGCTTAAATTAATTTTGTGTTTTTATTTGAGTATTTCATGCCTGATCACCATAGAAATAAATATATTGTCTATTCTTGGACTCGGGAGACGAAGAGGTAGATAGATCAAATAATACAAAGAGATTGATCTATCTTGGATATCACTTGATTAGATTCGTGTTTAGGATTGACACCCGGATGAACACCAAGCTTGGTTATGAAACAGGGTGAAATATAAATGCTCGCCAATTGAGCCTGCCTATCCCCGCTCAACGATGTAGTTAGACAGTCAATTGGAGAAGGCGATTAGAGGTCGGGAGACCATGATCATAAAATCAACCCAGTAAATCAGTAATTTGATGACGTAGTTAATTAATGCATGAGATGTGATACATAAAACCTTAAGCATGCTGCAGCCCTAGAATTGTCCCAAACATTGTAAGTCAATCTTTTTATTTAATTCTTGCATTCTTTAATTTATAAATCGAACTCTTTTGACACTCTTGAATAAATAATTAGACTAGTATAATTTAGTAAAATAGTTAATTGACAAGTCCTTTGGGTTCGATAATCTGGCTCTTTTAGAGCCACTATATTACTTGTGCGACCATGTACCCTTACATGTGCAATTGAGAGCAACACCTCACTTAAATTTTCTGAAATTAATACAAGAAAATTTGGATTCTTAAACGTATCAATGGGCAGATCAGCTTCTTGTCGACCACGTTTTCTCTGGATCAAGACAAGTTCGCACTTAGTATAGGTAACTAAAATGAAGGGGCAGTATGTTTCCTACTTCAAATCACCATTACTAAAACTTAACAAGATTAGAATTTGCATGCCAAGTCGGAATGATGAAAGGATTTAAATATCTATCTATCTATCCATCCATCCACCCATCCATCTATCTATGTGATTATTCCTCCTATTCGTCATTTAGAGCTTTCCAGTAGCGACCCCAAGTCATTTATGGCTAACTAAGACTGACAGTTTGGTCACCTATTCATCATTTAGAGATGGATCTTTTGTACCTTAAATGGTCAGTTTTGATCAAAAGTTCATGAAGATGACTTCAGAATCCTATTCTGACAATTCCATCAGCCCTGGAAGAGTCATTTTAGGCTAGTAACATGGTAGGCACAACTCCCAAGGCTTTCAGTGTGAGTCTCTGCGATAGGGCATTTTAACTTTCAAGTTAAGGCCTAAGTTTGACTTTAGTCAACATTATGAGTAAATGAGCTTGAATGAGAACTCCATCATCGTGATTAGCTCTGCAATGTCGAATTTGGTCTAGAACGACCCTTTGTTTGGATCCTGAGGCTTCCAGGCTAATTTTGAGCCCCCTTGTGGATTTTGGCTTAAATGGAGTTTGTATGTGGGACCCACTTTTTAATGAGATGATCTCATATGAAAATTTCACTTCTCCGTTGAGTTCGGAATGGCGAATTTGGTACGGTTGCATATCTCATTTGCATTCACAGGGTTCTGAATGAATCTCTTGCACTCCGTCATAGAATTCGGAGTTTAAGCAAACCAACAAAAGTGCTCATATCTGGTGCAGGCTTTTACCAACGAGAAATAAGACTTTTAGCAACCAGAATTAGACTTTTAGCGACCAGATCTGGGCTATTTATATAGTGAAATTGTAGTCTCATTTCTTATTTTCAAAAGGTGACTTCTCCCTCATCCGAGCTCCAATTTGAGTGATTCAAAATCCTGTGTGATCCGGCACTCGAGAACCATTGCTGCTCCCCAAGAAAACCCTTATCCTAGCTAACTACAAGTGAAATACTAACTCAACCATACACAAGCATTAAACTGAAAGAAACGCTAAATCAACAGTGTATTAAATCTCAAAACTCTCTGAATATACTGAGTATTAAACATAAGTTTTAAAGAAAACTTGTGAAACTGAAAGACTCTCCAAAACTGTCTATCTATGAAGCCTCTATTGAATAAATATGAGCATCGGGACAAGACTCACGACTTCTCAAAAACTAATACTAATAACTCACAAAACTGGATTCCTCTGGAAGCATGGAGGCCTCACTCAAAAGCTGACGAGCAGATTAAGTGATCTCAATAGACTTTTGTTGAGGATCCTAAGTGCCTATATCTGCATCATTAAAAGATGCAGGTTGAATGATATCAGTACATTGAGTGAACGAGTATGTAATATTGCCGAAGCGAAACAACTGAATAAAAGGACTGCAATAGATATAGCATAATCTCAATTGAATATAAAGAATTAAAGGAATGAAATCATTTAAACTTTACAAAAATACTTAATCATCTCTGAAACTCAACATAATAAGTGAAAATACATCTTAACTATACTTGGGAGTTTCTCTAACCGACAACCATCACTTTGAGCTATGTGATGATGCAGCGTCTTGCCCACGCTACCAGAACTGTCCTATACTGTGTTAGTGTAATACTCCGAATTCGAAAGGGTGGAAAATTTCTGATTTCTAGGTTGGTGCCAGTAACGACGAAGGCCACCTATGGACCGTAGGTGGGAACCGGGGTGGCAGGTTAGTGATCTCAAAATGTCAAGTTGCAGAACCTCAACGATGGCTTGCTAGGACGGCCCGTCGATCTTGGTACGAGCCGTAGGTGGGGACCCATCGTTGCAGGGTCCAAGTTAACAGTCTCTGAACCCAACGACGGTTGACCAGGATGGTCCGTGGTTGGACCTACGGACCATAGGTCAAGCCATCGATAGGGTCCGACAGTTAATTTTAAGAGGGGTTTTTGCTCTTTTCACCCCATGACTTGTTTATCTACTAAGGTCGGTTCCTTACTATTTCTAGCACTATATAAGTCTTTTTAATCCAAAAATTTACCCTTCCAAATCACTTTACAAGTTTCCCCACACTCTTCTCCCTCAAATATTTCTCTCTCTAGAAGTTAGAAAAAGAAGAAGAGGACAAGCTAGGGTTCAAGAAATCAAGTTTTTTCTTCATCAATTGCTTAAGGAAATTGAACACTAAGGTATGATAGTCTTCATCCATGGAGCCCTTTCCTCCATGGAATCCCTAAAATCTCCAATTTTCAAGTTATAAATTCCCAATTGAATTAAGGGTTTTCTTCCATGTCATGGGTTCTTTGCAAAGTTGCTTCAATTGATTGTTTTATGTACTTTGAAGTATAAATTGAGTTGAATTTCATGAATTTAGATGAATCCCCATGAACCCATGCCTTCTTCCCCAATTTTGAAATTATGAATGTGTTGATGGGTTGAATTGTGAAGACATGAATTTCAAGAAGTCTATATGAACCTATGTATGAATTATGATTCCTAAGCTAAGACTTTTCATGATGAGATTATGAATGACCTAAGGATGGATTTACGAAAGTAAGCATGTTTAATCAAAAACTATAATTTGCCTCTATCATGTGGGTTCCTTCAATTATGATCAAATTGCCTTGTTTATGATTTTCTAAGCATGAGTTTGTATTAAATTGCATGATTTAAGAGAAATTCTCGTGAACCCATGTGAACTCTATGATTTGTAAGTTATGAGCATGATGAACTATGAAAAGATGAAGTTTATGAAATCATGCATGTCTCTTATGAAGCTAATGATGAATTAAGGGTGCTTTGAGATTGAAGCATCAAAGTTTATGATATGTTGATGTTGTTGTTGTTGTTGAGTTGTGAAAGGAATTCTCATATATTACTCAACCCATGAATGTGAAAGGTTTTCTCACATGTAATGATTCATAACTTGTTGAAAGGCTTGCTCAACTAAATTTGAATCGATGCTTAATGAGCTATTCTAATGAAGGGACAAGAAGCGATCACTCATGTCTACTAATAATGAACTTATGACTAATGATAGACAAGAGGTGATTACCTGTGTCTACTTATGATAATTGAACTATGTCTAATTCGTGGGAATTATGATTAGCACCGAGTGGACAAGTGGCGATTACCCACGTCCCATAAACTATGTGTCACCATAGGACGATGGTCTATCATAGACACTAGCTAGTGGATCCACATAAGCTATATGTTAAGTAAAGGGTCCTACCTTGGCAAGTAGGATGGCCCTATGCTCCAACCTCGAGAACTCATCACGAAGTCGATCGCTGACGCTCCGTGGAATAAATCTA
>JAGDQO010001363.1:0-37554 GCA_018342035.1 Solanum appendiculatum | reverse complement strand
GATTGTTTCGAGGATCAACTCCATGGACGAGTGTGTCATCATGTGCTAAGACCAAACTTGAGAAACAAAAAATTGTAAAACCAAAGGTAAATGAAACCTGTTTTGGGTTGCGAACAAGTTGCATGGCTGCATTATCAACATACATGTGAGAGAGCTCTACATCAGGATACTCTGAGGCTAACGCTGTAACTATCTTCCTCCAAAGCATAGAGGCCTGGCCAATATCTCAAAATCATGAACTATAGAACAAGAAATTACCCTTAATGAATTCAATCTCAATGCTATCTTTATGGTCTCCCAGTTGCAGTTTTAAGTAGCAGCAAATTAGAGTAAACAAAGAAAAATTTAGTCTATATTACAATTCTTTTAAAGCGTCAACTGCTGAAGGGATAAACAAGAAACTTGCTTAAAGTAGAGTGGATTTTGTTGATTACTTGATCTTACACTTGCACATGAGTTACCGACTTGTGGGTTTTTGTTTTTCCCTTATTTGTGTTGTATTTCCCATTAACAAATTCAGCAGTAGACAACCTTGGCTAGTGTGAGATTGGTGAAGATTCATGATTGAAGAAGAGTAGCATGAGAATGACTCCACTTTGGCTTTTGCTGGATGATTTGCAAAGAAAGATTACATGAACCAGTTGAAGGATATTCTTGGAGAATAACGAGCTCCTTTCTAATGCCAGTCTACTTGTGGTATATAGAATAGAGACTTTTTTGTATAGATAGTTGGGTAGTTGACTAGATTCTTTTTTTTCCAGAAGGTTAAAGAGAGATCATATATGTAGTGAAGACTATTCTGGCACCATGTTGGTGCAACTATTAATAGATTTACTTGTTTATAAAAGAAACAGAATTAGACAAGAAAGTTGAAGGCAGATACTGAGGAATAGAAAAGAAGGGTTGAGGAACGGGGAGAGAAAAATTAGCTTTTACCTCCAAAACATTTGCTTTATCCACGCTACATAGTTTCCCTCTACGTTTCCTTGCAGTTTCAAATGCAATACGAGCAATTCTGTCGATCTGAAAAGAAATTAAGCTGAATACTACTAATGTAAAGGTTGGAACAAATTTCAGGTAAAAAGTTTGATCTCAATCTGTCCTACTTTTCGTAACAGTAAGACATTACTCCTTGCGATTTCAACAGTGATTGAATGACAACGAAAGAATTAAGTTAGATAAGCAAAGCTAATACAAAATGACGCTTGACAATAGTTCTAAGATAATAAATTCCTAAATGGATGTCTGTCCAGAGATAATTTTCAGAAACTGCACATGTTATAACTAGCAGTTAATCATACTAAATATATAAAAGAAAACAGAAAAAATTATCGAATGGAACAAAATCAACCAACATATAGGCTTCAAGCCAAGCAAACAGAAATGACACAACTGAACTACTCTTCCAATCAAAACAAGAAAGAAACAGAAAAATTTCATCAAATTCCGCAATGTGATCTCAAGACATTCACTTGAAGCTGTCATGCAAAAGATCAAAAAAAAGAAAAGAAAAAAAAAGCGGGGGGGGGGAGGGGTCCTTTTACTGGATAACATAATAGAAAGTTTGTCATATTTAGCAAGCACAGCAGGAAGCAATTTTTTAAGCAAATTACCTCATATGCTGCATACACTTCAGTGTTGAAACCTATTTCCTGACCATTTTCATTAGTGCTGAATCCTCTTGGTTTGCCAAAATAAATACCTATTTAATATGAGGAGAAAAACAGTAAGCCATCTTGAAAAAGAAAAGTCAAGAAACTACTTAAAAGATGATGGAAGTTGATTTGAATATTATTGACCGTAACAATTCCAAACTAACCTCCTGTAAGTTCCCTAACAACCATTAGGTCTACACCTTCAGCAACTTCTTTCTTCAAAGTTGAAGCATCTACTAACTGCATTAAGTGAGGAATATGAATATGTGGGAACCCGCAGAAACTCAGAATGTAACTTATGCGTGCAATGATTTGAAGGACAAGTCATGAAGAGTAAATTCTACAAATTATTATGCGCAGGTAGCAAATTAATGTTGTGCATATTCTTCTAAAGAATTTTACGAAATTTTAAAAACATTTTCTACAGATTTTTATCTTCTAATCAATTTTTTAATGTCCAAACATTTGTTGGGCTCACTCCCCTTTAAGAATTATTGGACTTATGCCTCTTCCTTAGCGTTACCTGCTTACTCCCTTAACACATTATATGTTACACGCCTATCTTGTGCCTCCGCATTTTAAAACACATCTGCCAACAACAAAATTCACTAACTTGCTTCCACACCCACTAGACTGCTCATACCCATTACCACTAGAACCCTCTACTCACACAAATCCTACAATACTTTAACTTTTTAATCAACATATATAAAAGTGGTTGTACTAGTCTTGTTTCAGAAATCATGTTAGCTTGCTGAAGGAGTACCAGCGGTTAATTTGTGCTGTAGGAGGTTACTCATGTCAAAAAGTGTACGGAGATGTACATGCCCTTCATGTGAACCTTTCTACTCATTTTCTGATTACATGAGTCCATATCTCTCATTACTCATTAGCTCATGCAAAAACTTTATTTTAAAACCCAAATAGGTGTGTCAAAAGAATTCTAATCCAGAATTAAATTAGACAATTTCCCTTTTTATGCTAACTTTGAGATCATCAGTTGCAATTTTGATATGACAAAACTTGTAACTTGTAAGTCAAAACATTTACCCTGCTAGCAGTTGAAAAATACTCTCAAAATGATATGAGTCTTTTTTTTTTTGTGATAAGTACAATCTTAAGCATCTGAAAACAAAATTACCTGTGGTAAAACAGTGGCTGGTCTCAAGTTAGCAAAGACCTGCAAGCCTTCACGAAGTTGAAGCAATCCAGTCTCGGGCTTCAAATGTTTTTCATTTTTGTCCCATTTATATCTTTATATTTAGATGCAAGAAAAATCCAGCACAAGAAACAAGAAATATGAGATTCAGTAAAAAAACAACCATATGAAATATAACATAATGTCAGAAGAAGATCCCCTCATGTAATTACCCTCCAATTGCTCCAAGAAGAGTAGCATCAGATTTCTTTGCAGAATTAAGAGTCTCATCAGGCAATGGTACTCCTACAGCATCCAATGCAGCCCCTCCCATAGGCATCTCTTCGAATGCAACTTCAAATCCTGTTACGTTTCTAAGAGTTATATCCTTAACCCTTGGACATACTTTTGCTTTTATTTGCAAATATTTTTGTTGTACCTTCTTGGTGCTTTTTATCAATATGATTACCAATTCTCAAACGTTATACTTAACCCAAAAAATTCAAATGAACAGTGAAAATCACCATATAAAAACTACTCCTTTTGTCCCCAAAAAAAATAAAATGGAACTGTATACCAGGGTCAACAAATCTAACTTCCAGTATGAACGACACCAACAGTGTCTGGGCCAGCTTGGGTGCTAAAAGGTGGCAGAGCCATACCCAAGGAAGATTATTCCATTTTTCCTCTTTCTTTGGAAAATCATACAGCACAAATAGGACAAAAACAATTTCTTTCCCATGTATATTAACTCTGAATCGGAAGTTTTCATTGTAATGTCAAGGTAGTTCAAAAATTGCTTTGGGTCACAAGTTCAAATCTTTTGAATTCCCTAGTTAAAATTCTTGGCTGCGCCACCGAGCTAAACAGTATGAACTTGGACATCAAGTTACACGTGTTATACTCATTAAAAGAATATTCTTAAAATCCTACTGAAAATCAATAAACTATTTAACTCCAAAAGAATAATAGTGCCACAACAAATTCAAATCAAGATGACAGTAACAACATATGAGTCACTCCCATCCCAAAAACAGTTTGAGAAATCCATTTCTTAACATTTTCCAAAACAATTTAAGATACACTAACCGTCAGTAAATTACTCCCTCCATTTAAATTTGTTTGCCTTATTTCCATTTTAGTCTGTCTCAAAAAGAAGGTCTTTTTCTTTCCTATAACTCTTTACTTCCAACTTTCCACATAGCACATTTACCACCACAAGATTAAAGAATTTTTGGTACCTTCTACCTAATCTTAATTTAAAACCACAAAATTCAAAAGTCTTTTATAATTTCACAAACTTCGTGTCAAGTCAAAACCAGACAAACAAATTGAAACGGAGGAGTAACCTATAATAGCAGGTCACTTGTTATTTTTCCCAGATTACCAATTAATTTTTTTTTTGATGACCGTGGTGACCGGACCAGCAACATGTACCACGTAACACTGTCCATAAAGGCTAGGACAGATTACCAATTAATTATTATCAATAGATTTACCATAACTCCTGTATGTGTACATCCTAAAAATTAAACTCATTTCAACATAAAAATGGAGTTGACTTCTTATACGGGTCACTCAACTAATAGTTATTATCTCAAAAAGTCACTTTCTTCGTTGAAACAAATTGTAATCAAAACAACCATTTGACAAATCAACCCCATAAAATGCATATATTCAAAAGACCCACATTAAGATCAAAGTAACAATCTTTTCTACATATATATTTACCTTCAATGGATGCGACGAGTTGGAGGGCATTTTTGGCAACAGAAATAACTTCAGGGCCAATCCCATCGCCAGGAAGAAGAGTGATGTTGTAGCTTTTACTGGGTGAAGCAGCGGAACAGCGAATAGTACTCCATTTAGCGGCGTGTTTGGGTACTTTTTTTGAATGGAATTGGTTAAAAGTTGTTGCAGTGAATTGTAAAGAAGAAGAAGCCGCCATTGATGAAGAATGTGAAGCAGAGTGAATTTGGGGAATATTGAATCAAATCGGTTCATTAATACGGGTTTAGGCCCAATGGGTCCATCTTTAAAGCCCCTATTTGTTTAGACTAGTTAAGTTGTATACACAAATTAGGCAATAGTGGGTCAATTAATTTTTTCTTTTTTGAAAAAAAACTATCGTAGTAATTCACTTTATGGTTTGAAATAATTGGATATTGTTTTGGTAATTAATAATTTGATACTAGATTTCAAGTCAGATATATCACTCATTCATATTTCAAGGCAGATACATGTATCTAGTATCTTTGATACCAGATACATTCTGAAATACATATACATAGGAGAGAGGTGAGTGAAAGAGTTTGTGTATTCTAGATACATGTGACTCAGGCTTGGATATGATGTATTTGAAATAAATTATACCTAATTTTTGACCCCGCATGTATCTGGGGAAGTAAATGTGATACGAAAAGTGATTTCCAAAACTAAAGGGAAGGCACATAATTAGGTCCTAAATTAGTGAATTTGTGTTTTTTTTATTATCAAGATTAATAACTCTTTTTTTCTCAATTTTGTGATACTTTATAGAGTCAAACTTTTAATTTTGATTATGCATTAGAACATGAAAGTTTGAGTTTTTTCTGAAAACTGTGTAAAAATTTTGGAAGACATACTAATTAACATTGAAATTAGTTATAAGTCATAACAAAAACATCGTGATCAAAGAAAAATTTGTTGGACTTTTGAAATTAAAAAAATTGAGCATAATTTGGTATGAGATCGATGATCTCGATGTAAAATGTAGGAACTCTTAAAATACAACAACAACTTGGATATGTCATTACATTAGTGAACATTTGGGCCAATATCGTGTTAATTTTGTTTCCGCTTAAAGTAATTTGTGCCAAATCAGCTCCAATACACTTCACAAATTATATTGGGCGGGGCATAATTTTAGTACAATTTTCATTTTGTTTACCTTTTAAAATTATTTACAACTCTTGTCAGAATGGCTAATAATCTTTCCATGTTCACAAGTTATGTACGACAGCCATATCTTTATTCTACCTATCTTATTAGATTAGCAAGGCTTGATACTATCTTCACTCTATTTGTATGTCTTGTTATATCATGCGTTGTTCTAATTTAATTTATTTTCTTTTAGAATAATGTATCCACATAAAAGTGTAACACAAATCAATAAGTTTATGACGTCCATGCCAAGTAATATGTATTTCATAAAAATGTTTAAATTACAAATGATCACCAACATAAATTACAAATGAAAGGGATCTTGTTGGTTATAAATTGATATGACATGGAATCAAAAAAAAAAACATGTGCCTCCATAAAAGCGCAATCAAAGAATAATGTCTTTGACTCTCGAAATAATAACACATGGCTCAAATAAAATTGGAATAACAGATTGATTGAGCAAGTGCAGCTTGTTCTCGATATGTTTGAAATCGAAAAATTAAACTTGTGGTTGAGGAGGAGGACTAAAAGTTGGGATTACAAATTTACCATGGTTATGGCACGTGTCATAGCATTCTTGTTCAGCATATAATGGACTTCCTTCACCACCACCAAAAATACCTTTATAACAACTTACGTAACATTGTTCATGTCCTGGTTCAATTTTAAATTTTCTACCTGAAAATTCAAATACTGGCCCCTCAGGACCTTGGGGGTGGGGGTGGGGTTCGGGGTGGGGGTTTGGGTGGGCATCGGGGTGAGGTGGGCAAGGTTGGGGGTGGGGGTGAGGGTGGTGGGGGTCAGGTTGGGGTTGGGGGTGGGGGTGGGGTATTTCCTCATGTGCCCATGCAAGTTTGCTTGAAACAAAGATAGTAACAATGGCAATTAAAAAGATACTAGTAATATTTTTGTTAATAGCCATTGTTTCTTTTAATTCCCTCTACTCTTTCCTATTTTTCTATAAGAAAAGTTAAAAGAGGGAACAAAAAGATAATATGAGAATGATATGGACAAGGGTGGTTTTTATAGGTGAAAAAAATGATAATATTTTTGCTAAAAATTAGGTTTTGGCATAGAGTAATTAGTGGATGTCCATTAAAAATTCTAAATGCAAGAGAAGGAATGTCCATCAAAAGTCTAATGTGGTAAAGAGAGAAATAAGGAAGAAAAAAAAGGAAAAATATGAATTTTTTCACGAGTTTAATTGTTATATATTGATCGTATAAAATATATTTATAAAGTTAGGTCATTTATGAGTTAGCACAAGTTTACATGGTACTTGCGCTTCTGCACTCAATGATGGTGTAGCTCAAGAGACAAATCTGTGAGGCCTGTTGGGCCAAAGAGGACAATACGTGCTATTGGCTTGGACCATGTCAAGATTGCGGAATACAAAACTAATGTGCTTCAATTTTTTTCCGGACCTGAATATAGTAAGAGCTTAGTACAGCGAACCACCTCATATATCTTGGCCCCCCATCTCTCTTTCTTGACATAAAATGCAATGACAGGTAGTGGCAATTGAAGTTTGAGACTGCATTTTCTTCAGTACCAACTTAGATTCCTAACACATTTTCCTTCACTATCTTATAGTGATAATTAAGTCTATTCTTGTGCACATTTGATTTCACTTAGAATATCAACAAAACTACTATAAAAATACCAAAAATAGGTACTAAAACCTACCATAACTAAGTGAGACTACACAAATGATAGCTTACATATCAGCAATAGAGGCTAGGCCAGTTCTACTACTGATGAATCTACCTCTGATCTTGAGGGAGAAAATAGATAAGGCTTGGGAGGCATTTGCAAAGAGTCTAGTTTCCCTTCTAACATTTCCACAACCTTGCTCATCAATGGTCGATTTGAGGGGTCAGTCTGTATACACCATAAACTCACTATCACCATCTTTCTTGCACATTCATTCTCCTCTTCATTCATTATCCCGATTAGTTGAAGCTCTTCGTCAAGTTCAATTCGTTGATAAAGCCAATGTGGAAAGTAGATTTCACTCGTGCGATCAACACCTTCATCAACATTTTTTTTTCCTCCAACCATCTCTAGAACCATCATTCCATAGCTTATAGACATCAGATTTGTGAGAGACACCTCCCAAGTTTCTGCAAACAATTTCTGGAGCAATATAACCGATAGTCCCTCGTGGACCTAACATTGACACAATGCTCTCCTTTTTCATGCACATTTTAGCTAGACCAAAGTCGGAAACCTTAGGACAAAAATCTTCATCAAGCAGGATATTATGAGGCTTTATATCAAAATGCAATATCCGAGTGTTACAACCACGATGCAAGTACTCCAATCCTCGAGCAATGCCTAGTGCGATTTTGTACTGTATTGGCCAACCTAATTGGCGAACACTGTCAGATCTTTCCTCATAGATAAATTTTTCAAGAGATCCATTTGGCATGAACTCATATACAAGAGCTCTTTTGTGACCCTCAAAACAAAATCCCACAAGGCTCACAATGTTAACATGTGATGTTCTGCTAATACTTGCCACTTCGTTAATGAAATCTTCACCACTGCCTTTTAGTTCATTCAGGACCTTTACTGCTACTTCACTCCCATTACTCAAACTTCCTCTGTACACATTACCAAATCCTCCTTGGCCTAGTTTGCTTCTGAAGCGACCGGTGATTCTTTTGATGTCTGTATAACTATATCTGTTTGGAGAGTATGCACAATAGTTCTTTAAGAATTCTTCAACTTTTTGGTGATCCTCAGCATTAGATTCCCAAAACCTGATGTATTTGTACCACAAAATCTTTTTTCTGAAGCAGAAGAGTAAAACGAACAGTCCAACAGTAAACAAACTTGCACCTGTGGGAAAAAATGAAGTCATGCCCCATCAGAGGCTACAACAACAACATAATAGCCGGTGTAATCCCACAAAGTAGGGTCAGGGGAGGGTAGGTGTACGCAGACCTTACCCCTACCTAAGAGGTAGAGAGACTGTTTCCAATAGACCATTGGCTCGAGAAAAAAGAAAAGCAGTTCAGAAAAGGAAACACCAAAAATGAAGAAACCACGGCAAAATACTATAGAAAGCATGACCAAACATTCTCAATAGTAGCTACAACAAAAAATACGACAGTAGAAGTACAAGATTATAAAACAATAGGAGTGGATAAGCGAGATCATCTGCAATACCAATACCTGTGGACACCATGAACCAGATTATCCAAAGGTAACGCCTTTTTGATGTTCCTGCTGTTAGAGTGCTAACATTTGCAATATCAATACTTGTGATAACACCTGCAACACCAACACTTGTGAGTTTCAGATTATAAAACTTATCTCTGATTAAGCGAAAAAGTCTGATAATGATAGAAGGAGAAAAAGATTTTAATTTGGAATGGAGTCAAGTTTGCTCCCACACGGCTCCGCCTCCTGCCCCTAACCCCAATTTATCTCCCACATGGCTCCTCCCCTGCCCCTACCTTAATTTTGGGAAGGAAAAAAAAACTATCTAAAACAGTGGATAATGTTAACTTGACCTTGAAAATTAAGTACATATTTGGAGATGTCTACCTTTGTGACAAGAAAATTTATTGGTTTTATCAGTCTGGCATTGACCTCCACCATAATGACATTCGGTACATTCATCAGACAGTTTCCATTCTACTAGAATTTCAGGACCTAACACGTTGAACAAATCACCATGAAATGCGTGAACCGGCAATCTGATAATTGAACAGTTGATAGGA
Source organism: Solanum appendiculatum (assembly GCA_018342035.1). NCBI lineage: Eukaryota > Viridiplantae > Streptophyta > Magnoliopsida > Solanales > Solanaceae > Solanum > Solanum appendiculatum. Next base: position 28,105 of record JAGDQO010001363.1, on the reverse strand, counting down.
AGATTGTCTGCTCCTGTGTATTCATCATCATTTTGGGAAGGCTTGTAGTATATGCTAAAGCCTTCACAGCCACCGTACATATTATAACCCACAAAATGATCATTCTTCTTATGGGCATTATTACTGCTACCGATGCATTTGAAGAAGTAGTTAATATTAATGATATTGAAATAAATAGAAGGAGAGTTTGGAAGGGAGAAATTTTTGTTAAGCATCTGGCACTTGTGTTGCGTCAACATTGTTTGAAGTTTCGTGTCCCCAAGCCAAACTGATGAATTATGCATCTCTAAAGCATAGTACCAATCTCCTTCAGGAAGCATTTTTATTCTTGGATATGTTTTAGCATCACAACCAGATAAGAACATTATTCCACAGTCAGGTTGTGTGGAAAGAGAGTACGGAAATGTCAGGTCAGTAAAATTTCCACATGAAAAGGACTTTGGACAAGTTGAATCATTTCTTACCTTTGCCTGAACTAAGATCAGAAGTAGAGATAAGAAGGAAACAAATAAAAGAAGAAGCCAAAGCCATATTGAATCTATACTGCAAGAAGAGGAAAGAAAAGAAGGTTTGTGAATTATAATTCTAGCTAGTTCACCACAACTCTCTTATAAGATCAAGTTCAATAGCTTCTAAACACTGTAACTATTACAAGTCTTTTTCACTGGTAAAAATTGTCAAAAAGAAACACTATGTTGAACCAAACGTATAAGAAGGGTCAGTCTTATTGGGGAAAATTCTTACATTAGCCTTTCTAGCGGCTGATACCAGTGGAAAGACTTGACTTCTTAAATCTGCAAACAAACAGCAACTTCTAATTATCTTCAGGACCAAAATCTTTGGAAATGAATGACTTGGAACTGTAGAAATAGAAGTTATATTCATTTCAGTTGACTGAAATTTAACTGGTATGCAGATAGATAAAAGGTGAATGTTGCGGAAGCCGAATATATAGAGAGTGATGAAATCACAAATGCTATATCTAAAGGTAGCTAATAAATAGTAAATGAGACAACAATAAAAAGAACACCAGAAATTTACGAGGTTCGGCAATATTTTGTTTTCTTTTGCCTACTCCTCGGACACAATCAGCCAATATTTATTTCACCCCAAAAGAGTACAAGTGAAATACTATGAGAGAGAAAAAAGATCAAATGCCTTAGAAGATGAGAAGGCAAGTGAGAGGTGTGTTTTACAAATGAATAAGAGCTACCTATTTATAGGAGTAAATTCTTCCTCTTGATGTCATCCATGACATCACCATGTGTCAAAATGACAAGGTTTAACTTGTGAAACCATTTTCTGGTTTACCTAAATTTCTCCTACAAAGTTAGTATCTTGACTTTTGTACCAATGAAGAATTAATTCATCTTGAATCTTCTCAAATTTAACAAATCTCCACCTTGGCAAGATTCTCCAATTTCAACTTTCTCTCAACAACAATTTTGATAGTGTCTTCAACCTCAATCTTCAATGATCAACAATGTTGATCAAGCTCAAACAATGTTGAAACTTGACCGCAGTCACCACTTTTGTCAGCATATCGGTAGGGTTATTTGTAGTATGGATTTTCTACACTATAACTCCACCTTCTTCTATGATGTCTCGTACAAAATGATATCGGACGTCAATATGCTTCGTCCTTGCATGATAAACTTGGTTCTTTGCTAATTGAATAGCACTTTGACTATCACAAAATATTGTGATTCTTTCTTGTCCAATACCAAGCTCTCTAAGCAATCCCTGAAGCCAAATTGCCTCTTTCGCAGCCTCTGTAATTGTCATGTACTCTGCCTCAGTGGTAGACAAAGCAACTGTTGTCTGCAAAGTAGACTTCCAACTAATTGGTGCGTTTGCAATAGTGAAAACATAACCAGTAGTTGATCTTCGTTTGTCCAAATCACCTGCATAATCTGAGTCACAATATCCAACAAGATATTGATTATCTTCTTGCTCGAAAACCAAACCAACATCTATAGTATTATGAATATACCGTAGAATCCATTTTACAGCTTGCCAATGCTCCTTTTCAGGATTATTCATATGCCTGCTAACAACTCCTACAACATGTGAAATATCTGGTCTTGTGCAAACCACTGCACTCATCAAGCTACCAACACCATTCTCATATGGTACTCTTGACATATATTCTCATTCAACTTCATTCTTTGGTGACATAGCATCACTAAGCTTAAAATGAGGAGCAAGTGGAGTGCTAACCAATTTCGTTTTCTCATTCATACCAAATCGCTTTAGTACCCTCTTCAAGTATTCTTTCTGAGATAAATAGAGTTTCTTCGAATGTCTCTCTCTTTTTACCTCCATGCCAAGAATCTTCTTTGCCTTACCCAAATCCTTCATCTCAAACTCCTTTCTTAGTCGAGTCTTCAGCTTCTCAATTTCTTCTTGACTTTTAGAAGCTATCAACATATCATCAACATATAGGAGAAAATATATAAAGGATTCGTCTTCAAGCTTGCGCAAATACACACAATGATCGTATTTGCTTCTTATGTACCTTTGCTGCAACATAAACTTGTCAAATCGTTTGTACCATTGTCTAGAAGATTGTTTCAATCCATACAATGATTTCTCAAGTTTGCATACCATATTTTCTTTTCCAATAACTTTGAATCCTTCTGGCTGAGTCATGTAGATTTCCTCTTCCAAGTCTTCATGTAAAAATGCGGTTTTTACATCCAACTGAACTAGTTCCAAATTCAACTGTGCTACCAAAGCCAACAAAACTCTAATGGAGGAGTTTTTCACGACTGGAGAAAACACCTCATTATAATCAATTCCCTCCTTTTGAGCATATCCTTTGGCCACCAATCTTGCTTTGTAGCGAACATCTTCTTGGTTAGAAAATCCCTCTTTCTTTGCAAATACCCATTTGCACCCAATTGCTTTCTTGCCCTTCAGGAGATTGGCCAATTTCCATGTATGATTTTGATGAAGGGACTGCATTTCTTCATCCGTGGCAATCCTCCGCTAATCTTCTTCTAAACTTTGGACTGCGTCTTTATAAGTAGTAGGAATGTCATCAGCTGCAATTGAGACTGCACAAGCCACCATATCTATGAGTCGAGCAGGTTTTCTTATTGTTCTTTTTGGCTTGCTAGTTGCTATTGATTCAAGTTGTGGTTGAGGTTCTTGAGATGGAACCTCCCTCTCGACTGGCTCTTCTTCCAAAGGAAAATCTTCTGTTGGGAAAATTATTTTTTCCTCAAACTCTACCTGCTTTGAAGCACCATCAGTTTGTTTGACATCTTTAACTATTACCTTATTTGTCAAGGCAGATTCATCAAAGGTAACATCCCTACTAAAAATAATTTTTCTTGTCTCTGGACACCATAACCGGTATCCTTTGACTCCAGAAGTAATCCCCATAAATAAAGCTTTCTTTGCTCTTGGGTCCAATTTTGACTCTCTTACATGACAAATGCAATTGAGCCAAATACATGTAAAGAGCCATAATCTTCAGCAGGTTTTTCATACCATTTTTCTAATGGTGTCTTGCCACCAATAGCGGCAGATGGTAGACGATTAATGAGGTGGCATGCATAAGTTATTGCCTCAGCCCAAAATTCTTCGCCCAAGCCAGCATTGGACAACATACACCGAACCTTCTCCAGCAAAGTTTGGTTCATGCGTTCTGCCACTCCATTCTGTTGTAGTGTATTTCTGACGGTAAAATGTCTGACAATGCCATTGTCTTCACAAATTTTCTGAAAAAAAATCATTTTTGTATTCTCCACCATTGTCTGTGCGAATACATTTGATCTTTCTGCCACTTTGAGTCTCTATCATCGCCTTCCATTTGAGAAAAATTTCCAATACTTCATCTTTAATTTTCATCATATACACCCACAGTCTTCGGGAAAAGTCATCAACAAAGGTTACAAAATAGTGTTTCCCATCTAATGAAGGTGTTTTGGAAGCACCCCAGACATCGGAGTGAACATAATCCAAAATACCTTTAGTATTATGGATAGCTGTTCCAAATTTAACCTTTGTCTACTTTCCCTTGACACAATGTTCACAAAACTCCAAGTTGCAAGTTTTTACTCCTTTTAGCAATCCTTGATCTGATAAAGTTTTTAAAGGATTTTCCTCCAGCATGTCCCAAGCGCATATGCCATAGCCTGGTCATTTCTGCCTCCTTGTCGTCACTGGATGTTGTTGCCGCTATCCCAATAACTGCACTACCTTGATAGTGGTACAAGTTATTATTTCTTCGAATTGCCTTCATTACCACAGTGCACGTGAGCATATTCTCATTACCCTATTATCTGCAATGACTTTGAACCCCTTTGATTCTAAGGATCCTATATAAATGAGATTTTTCTTCAAATCCGGTACATATCGAATATCTATTAATGTTCTGCTCAATCCATCATGGTTCCTTAATCGGATTGAACCAACACCATATGCGGTAAGAGGATTATTGTTTGTAGTGTGAATAACTCCACATTCTCCTTCTTGTAAATCAACAAACCAGTCCCGATTGTGACACATATGATAGCTACAAGCTGAGTCCATCAACCATACATCAGATGATTTGGATGGCTCCGTTGTAACTAGTGAGTAATCAGAGTCATCACAATTAGCTACATTTGAATCCATGATAGCCTTCCCATTATTTGGTTTGGCCTTGCTTTTCAACTTTGGACAGTCTTTCTTCCAGTGCCTTTTTTCTCGGCAAAAGGCACATTCATCTTTGCTGAGTCTGGATCTTGACTTGGATCTTCCTTTCTTCGTTCTCAACTGATTTTGAGAACGACCTCTCACGATCAGTGCTTCTGCTTCTCCACCTTTTTGTTTTTCTCTCTTCCTTTGTTCATAACTATACAAGGCAGAACAAACTTCTTTGAGAGATACTTCATCATTCCCATGAAATAGAATAGTTTCAAGGTGTTCGAATTCATCGGTAAGTGAACTTAACAACATTATGGCCATATCTCCATCTGTAAAAGTAACGTCCATATTCTGCAAATCTGTCGCCAACTTATTAGAGTTGGTGATATGATCATTCATTGTGCTACCGGGAATATAAGTGAAGCGTAACAGTCTTTTTTTCATGTAATGTTTGTTTTGACTGTTTTTCTTCAAGAATCTCTCCTCCAATGCACTCCACAATTTATTTGCAGAAGTTTCCTTTGTATGTGGATACTTTTGTTCTCTTGCGAGGTAAGATCGGATGGTACCGCAAGCAACACGGTTAATAATCTTCCATTCTTCTTCTCCTACACTGTCTGGTTTCTTTTCTTCAATGGCCATATCTAGCCCTTATTGAAAAAGGACATCAAGGACCTCGCCTTGCCACATTCCGAAATGTCCTGACCCGTCAAAAATTTCAACTGCAAATTTCGCATTAGACACAGTTCTTGTCATAAGCGAAGATGCCAATGATGACGTATTACTGACATTCGATGTGGACTCATCATTTTTCTTGTTTTCCATTTTGCTACAAATACTATTTATTAGCGAACAAGGTAAAAGGCCAAAGTAAATCTTTTTTGATGTGGAAGTTCAGAATGTGCTGCAACCACAGAGCATACTCAGATAAAACCTTGGCTCTGATACCAATTGTTGCGGAAGCCGAATATATAAAGAGTGATGAAATCACAACTGCTATATCTAAAGGTAGCTAATAAATAGTAAATGAGACAACAATAAAAAGAACACCAGAAATTTACGAGGTTCGGCAATATTTTATTTTCTTTTGCCTACTCCTCGGACACAATCAACCAATATGTATTTCACTCCAAAAGAGTATAAGTGAAATACTACAAGAGAGAAAAAAGATCAAATGCCTTAGAAGATGAGAAGGCAAGTGAGAGGTGTATTTTACAAATGAATAAGAGCTACCTATTTATAGGAGTAAATTCTTCCTATTGATGTCATCCATGACATCACTATGTGTCAAAATGTCAAGGTTTAACTTGTGAAACTATTTTATGGTTTACCTAAATTTCACCTACAAAGTTACTATCTTGATTTTTGTACTAATGAAGAATTAATTCATTTTGAATCTTATCAAACTTAAAAGTGAAAACAAAAAGGAAATGATTCTAGTCACGTAAATATAGTATGTAAATACAAAAATGCAACCTTTCATTTTCTCCCTTTTTCATTAGAAACTACCAAGAAAGTATTTTCAAGATTGGCGGAGTATACACAGAATAAGCCTGCCTATGTTTCATGCCATCTTCTCCAAAGTTTTGAAAAAGAATCATATCATTAATCGCCATCCCTATGGAACGCACACTATGAGTCTATGGCTAAGATTGAAACAATAGTGCTTATCACTATTGCTAAATTTTCAAACTGACACTAGTACATGCATATATTTCTAATGATGGCCCCTCCATTCCAGGAGTTCCAGTAGTTTAAGCACTTCTAACCCATAACTAAAAAACCTTGTAATTTTTTTTTCTAATTTCTCCCATTCATTTTCTGTTACACCAGTTTTTGACCCCAAAACACAACAAAAAGAGAGGGTCTTTGGATGGAGCCACTGCTTTGCAGGACCTGCCAGTATATATAACAGCTCTTATATAATGAAATCAAAAATTGAATAACTTCCATTCATAGATACATAGCTCAAGAAACTTCTCACAGTAGTACATTCATAATCTCACAAAATTCACATCAATAACAAAGAAAAGGGGTATTGAACTTTTCTACTTTAAATCAGAGAAAATAAAGGCTAGGCCAGTTCTACTACTGATGAATCTACCTCTGATCTTGAGGGAGAATATAGGTAAGGCTTGGGAGGCATTTGCAAAGAGTCTAGGTTCCCTTCTAACATTTCCACAATCTTGCTCATGGATGGTCAATTTGAGGGATCAGTCTGTATGCACCATAAACTCACCATCACCATCTTTCTTGCACATTCTTTCTCCTCTTCATTCATTATCCCGATTAGTTGAAGCTCTTCATCTAGTTCTATTCGTTGATAAAGCCAATGTGCAAAGTAGATTTCACTCCTGCGGTCAACTCCTTCATCAACATTTTTTCTTCCTCCAACCATCTCTAGGACCATCATTCCGTAGCTATAGACATCAGACTTGTGAGAGACACCTCCCAGGTTTCTGCAAACGATTTCTGGAGCAATATAACCGATAGTCCCTCGTGGACCTAACATTGACACGATACTCTCCTTATTCATGCACAGTTTGGCAAGACCAAAGTCAGAGATCTTAGGACAAAAATCCTCATCAAGTAGGATATTATGAGGCTTTATATCAAAATGCAAAATCTGAGTGTTACAACCACGATGCAAGTACTCCAATCCTCGAGCAATACCTAGTGAAATTTTGTACAATATTGGCCAGCCCAATTGGCGAACACTCTCGGATCTTTCTTCATAGATAAGCTTTTCAAGAGATCCATTTGGCATGAACTCATATACGAGAGCTCTTTTGTGACCCTCAAAACAAAATCCCACCAGGCTCACAATGTTAACATGTGATGTTCTGCTAATACTTGCCACTTCGCTAATAAAATCTTCACCACTGCCTTTTAGTTCATTCAGGACCTTTACTGCCACTTCACTCCCATTACTCAAACTTCCTCTGTACACATTACCAAATCCTCCTTGGCCTAGTTTGCTTCTGAAGCGACCGGTGATTCTTTTGATGTCTGTATAATTGTATCTCTTTGGAGCATATGATCCATAGTTCTTCAAGAATTCTTCAACTTTTTGGTGATCCTCAGCATTAGATTCCCAAAACCTGAGGTATTTTTACCACAATTTTTTCTTCTGAAGCAAATGAGTAGTAAAACGAACAGTCCAACAGTAGACAAACTTGCACCTGTGGGAAAAAAATGAAATCATGCCCCATCAGAGAATACAACAACAACAACAAATACTGCAAGGAGAAAAAATTTTCCCTCAACTCCACATCCATACATTTTGTGTTCCGAAAACTATTTAATTCTCTTCTTTTTGTTTCTTTATCTCTAGAGAAAGGTTTTGAGCTAATACAAAATGATGAGGATTTAAATGTTATGCATGAAAAATCTGTAATAAGAAAACATGGCAGCAATTAAATATATTCTAGTACCTGTGACCAGAATCAGCTCCCCCATGTTTCTTCTATTTCTTCCAGTTGTTTCTTTTCTTTGATCGGTACTACCTGTAGGTGTTTTTGCATCTACATAAGGGGCCAATAATACTAAATATATTATCTATGCGGCATGAAACAAGAAAGGGACTTAAGAAGCATGAACTGGACCTTGAAAGTAAAGATTATTTTGGAGATGTCTACCTTTGTGACAAGAAAATTCGTTGGTTTTATCAGTCTGGCATTGACCCCCACCATAATGGCATTCGCCACATTCATCAGACAGTTTCCATTCTACTAGAATTTCAGGACCTAACATGTTGAACAAATCACCATGATTTGAGTGAATTGGCAATCTGATAAGTGAACAATTGGTAGGAAGATTGTCTGCTCCTATGTATTCATCATCATCTCGGGAAAGCTTGTAGTATATGGTAAAGCCTTTACAGCCATTGGACATATTATAACCAGCAAAATGATCGTTCTTCTTCTGGGTAATGTTTAGGGTATTATTTCTGGTACTGTTGCATTTGATGAAGTTGTCAATATTAATCATATTGAAATAAATAAAAGGAGAGTTTGGAAGGGAGAAATTTTTGTTAAACGTCTGGCACTTATGTTGTGTCAACGTTGTTTGAAGCTTCGGGTCCCCAAACCAAACTGATGAATTATGAATCTCTAAAACATAGTACCAATCTCCTTCAGGAAGCAGTTGCATTCTTGGATATGTTTTAGCATCACAACCAGATAAGAACACTATTCCACAGTCAGGTTGTGTCGAAAGAGAGTAAGGAAATGTCAGGTCAGTGAAATTTCCACATGAAAAGGACTTTGGACAAGTTGAATCATTTCTTCCCTTTGCCTGAACTAAGATAAGAAGTGATAGAAGGAAACAAATAAAAGAAGAAGACAAATCCATATTGAATCTAACTGCAATAAGGCAAACACTATCTAAAGTTTTGTGTATTGTGACTCCCATTACTAGTCTCAAGTTTTTATTGGTAATGTGAGGGAAGACTCAACAGTACTTTTACATCTAGGTGTAAAGACTTTAACGAGTCGTTTAGTAGGGAACAAGTTATTTCGGAATTAATTATCTCATGATAAGTTATTTCAGCATGGTGGGATAAGTAATCCCATGACTATTGACTGCCTACTACTTCCAACCAAATGCACGATAAAATAGCCAATGCATTTTATCTTATATCTTATACCTCACACCAAACGACTTCTTTTAAGTCAAGCATCACTATTTAGACTTTGTCGTCAAGTCCAGTGAAGAGACAACTATTATTTTTTTTGGTTTTTCGAATTTTATACATTAACTATCCATTATCTTTTACCTATTTAAATTATCACTCCGATCCCTTTATATTACAACACACCATGATCTTAAGTTGGTCAAATATTATTCCTACTCAATAACAGGCGTGTGTAGGACAGTATAATTTACATTTTACGCTCAACTCCAACTAAGTTGAAGATAAGAACATGAAACATAAAGAACATAGTAGAAAATTCTTAGTCATATCGATTTTTAAATTGAAGATTGATGATTTTTTTTCAAAATAAATACAAATTATTTCATTAAATTAGATAGAAAATAAATAACTATAAAATTACAACTTTGAAATGGTAAATAAGTATAGGAAGTACAAGAAAATAAAATAAAATTATAAAAGCACAAAGTTGAAAAAATTTACGTGTGTCAAAGTTAGAAAATTTTCAAAAAAGCTGGACCCCAAATTTGTCTACAATTATTCAGAAGGGACACACTGAAAATAATTGAAAGTAGTATGATTATTTTGTCAAAAAAAGGAAAATGTACGTACAAAAAAATAATTTAGTACAACAAAACTAACTAACAATGCATAAAACTCATGAATTACTCAAAAATAGTCCTAATTAGTAAACTGGTAAGACAATTAAGAGGTAACTCACAGGCCTCTTCTATATATTAGTAAAATATATTATAGTAAAGTAAAGTAAATTTCTACTATTATTAGAAATCTACTCTCTTGGTCTTCCCTTGTAAAGTTGCGTAGAAAGTCATGCTTACTATCTCCTCGATCGATCTAATTGTGTAAAATGCACGAAGACTTTGAATTGGAAAAAGTATACAATTTAGATAGACAGGAGTACTAGATAATGGGGGCCACTAAAACATGTATTTTGAATTTGAAAGCTCAAATTCTTAAAGATGGCATTTTTCATGCATTTTCATTTATGTCATCCGTTAAAAATTTCAAACAATTTTTAATCGGCAAAAGTTTATATTTTTGTATCATAATATAACACAACTTATGTCATACAAAGTCTTGTTTTGCCGCTTAATTCCTACAGAACTCATGTCGATGGAGGCATAAGTTCAATTCAGAACCCACAAGTTATGTCTATAGTTCCTACAAAATTTATGTTGATACAGACGTAAGTTCAGTTTTAGAATCCATGAGTTACGGCGTAAGAGACATAACTTAATTTCTATGGGACTTATGTTGAGCAAGACAAAAGATCTATAAACTTATGTCGAGCGAATTAGATACTACACAACTTATGTCGAGAAGAGAGATCTCTCTCTTGAAGGACTAACAACTCTTCTTCCTCAAGAAAATTTGAAGAATAGGGAATTTAAGGCTTTAATCCCTAACTTCCATGTAGTAATATTAAATCCTTGACAACTAATGAAAATCACAAAATGAAATTGAAAGCTATGGTTGAACACTTCAACTAAATCTCTCTTCTCTTTGCTAGTTAAGTACCAACATATACTTAGTAAACTAAACTTTTTCTGAAGAACAATTCTCTTGAGGTGGGGGTCTATCGAAAACAACTCTCTACCCCACAAAGGTAGAGATAAGGTCTGCGTACATCCCACCCTTCTCACACCCCATTTGTGGGACTATACTGGGTATTTGTTGTTGTTGTTGTTGTTGTTGCTATTGTCAGTTCTATTATTGATGAATCTACCTCTGATCTTGACGGAGAATATAGATAAGGCTTGGGAGGCATTTGCAAAGAGTCTAGTTTCCCTTCTAATATTTCCACAACTTTGCTCATGGATGGTCGATTTGAGGGGTCAGTCTGTATACACCATAAACTCGCTATCACCATCTTTCTTGCACATTCATTCTCCTCTTCATTCATTATCCCGATTAGTTGAAGCTCTTCGTCAAGTTCAATTCGTTGATAAAGCCAATGTGGAAAGTAGATTTCACTCGTGCGATCAACACCTTCATCAACATTTTTTCTTCCTCCAACCATCTCTAGAACCATCATTCCATAGCTATAGACATCAGATTTATGAGAGACACCTCCCAAGTTTCTGCAAACAATTTCTGGAGCAATATAACCGATAGTCCCTCGTGGGCCTAACATTGACACGATACTCTCCTTTTTTATGCATAGTTTGGCAAGACCAAAGTCGGAGATCTTTGGACAAAAATCCTCATCAAGTAGGATATTATGAGGCTTTATATCAAAATGCAAAATCCGAGTGTTACATCCACGGTGCAAGTACTCCAATCCTTGAGCAATGCCTAATGCAATTTTGTACAATATTGGCCAGCCCAATTGACGAACACTCTCGGATCTTTCTTCATAAATAAACTTTTCAAGAGATCCATTTGGCATGAACTCATATACAAGAGCTCTTTTGTGACCCTCAAAACAAAATCCCACAAGGCTCACAATGTTAACATGTGATGTTCTGCTAATACTTGCCACTTCATTAATGAAATCTTCACCACTGCCTTTTAGTTCATTCAGGACCTTTACTGCCACTTCACTCCCATTACTCAAACTTTCTCTGTACACATTACCAAATCCTCCTTGGCCTAGTTTGCTTCTGAAGCGACCGGTGATTCTTTTGATGTCTGTATAATTGTATCTCTTTGGAGCATATGATCCATAGTTCTTTAAGAATTCTTCAATTTTTTGGTGATCCTCAGCATTAGATTCCCAAAACCTGAGGTATTTGTACCACAATTTTTTTTTCTGAAGCAAATGAGTAGTAAAACCAACATTCCAACAGTAGACAAACTTGCACCTGTGGGAAAAAAATGAAATCATGCCCCATCAGAGAATACAACAACAACAACAAATACTGCAAGGAGAAAAAATTTTCCCTCAACTCCACATCCATACATTTTGTGTTCCGAAAACTATTTAATTCTCTTCTTTTTGTTTCTTTATCTCTAGAGAAAGGTTTTGAGCTAATACAAAATGATGAGGATTTAAATGTTATGCATGAAAAATCTGTAATAAGAAAACATGGCAGCAATTAAATATATTCTAGTACCTGTGACCAGAATCAACTCCCTCATGTTTCTTCTATTTCTTTGATCGGTACTACCTGTAGGTGTTTTTGCATCTACATAAGGGGCCAATAATACTAAATATATTATCTATGCGGCATGAAACAAGAAAGGGACTTAAGAAGCATGAACTGGACCTTGAAAGTAAAGATTATTTTGGAGATGTCTACCTTTGTGACAAGAAAATTTGTTGGTTTTATCAGTCTGGCATTGACCCCCACCATAATGGCATTCGCCACATTCATCAGACAGTTTCCATTCTACTAGAATTTCGGGACCTAACATGTTGAACAAATCACCATGATTTGAGTGAATTGGCAATCTGATAAGTGAACAATTGGTAGGAAGATTGTCTGCTCCTATGTATTCATCATCATCTCGGGAAAGCTTGTAGTATATGGTAAAGCCTTTACAGCCATTGGACATATTATAACCAGCAAAATGATCGTTCTTCTTCTGGGTAATGTTTAGGGTATTATTTCTGGTACTGTTGCATTTGATGAAGTTGTCAATATTAATCATATTGAAATAAATAAAAGGAGAGTTTGGAAGGGAGAAATTTTTGTTAAACGTCTGGCACTTATGTTGTGTCAACGTTGTTTGAAGCTTCGGGTCCCCAAGCCAAACTGATGAATTATGCATCTTTAAAACATAGTACCAATCTCCTTCAGGAAGCAGTTGCAGTCTTGGATATGTTTTAGCATCACAACCAGATAAGAACACTATTCCACAGTCAGGTTGTGTCGAAAGAGAGTAAGGAAATGTCAGGTCAGTGAAATTTCCACATGAAAAGGACTTTGGACAAGTTGAATCATTTCTTCCCTTTGCCTGAACTAAGATAAGAAGTGATAGAAGGAAACAAATAAAAGAAGAAGACAAATCCATATTGAATCTAACTGCAATAAGGCAAACACTATCTAAAGTTTTGTGTATTGTGACTCCCATTACTAGTCTCAAGTTTTTATTGGTAATGTGAGGGAAGACTCAACAGTACTTTTACATCTAGGTGTAAAGACTTTAACGAGTCGTTTAGTAGGGAACAAGTTATTTCGGAATTAATTATCTCATGATAAGTTATTTCAGCATGGTGGGATAAGTAATCCCATGACTATTGACTGCCTACTACTTCCAACCAAATGCACGATAAAATAGTCAATGCATTTTATCTTATATCTTATACCTCACACCAAACGACTTCTTTTAAGTCAAGCATCACTATTTAGACTTTGTCGTCAAGCCCAGTGAAGAGACAACTATTATTTTTTTTGGTTTTTCGAATTTTATACATTAACTATCCATTATCTTTTACCTATTTAAATTATCACTCCGATCCCTTTATATTACAACACACCATGATCTTAAGTTGGTCAAATATTATTCCTACTCAATAACAGGCGTGTGTAGGACAGTATAATTTACATTTTACGCTCAACTCTAACTAAGTTGAAGATAAGAACATGAAACATAAAGAACATAGTAGAAAATTCTTAGTCATATCTATTTTTAAAGTGAAGTTTGATGATTTTTTTTCAAAATAAATACAAATTATTTCATTAAATTAGATAGAAAATAAATAACTATAAAATTACAACTTTGAAACGGTAAATAAGTATAGGAAGTACTAGAAAATAAAATAAAATAAAATAAAATTATAAAAGCACAAAGTTGCCAAAATGTACGTGTGTCAAAGTTAGAAAAATTTCAAAAAAGCTGGACCCCAAAATTGTCTACAATTATTCAGAAGAGACACACTAAAAATAATAGAAAGTAGTATGATTATTTTGTCAAAAAGGAAAATGTACGTACAAAAAAATAATTTAGTACAACAAAACTAACTATTAATGCATAAAACCCATGAATTACTAAAAAATAGCCCTAATTAGTAAACTGGTAAGACAATTAAGAGGTAACTCACAGGCCTCTTCTATATATTAGTAAAATATATTATAGTAAAGTAAAGTAAATTTCTACTATTATTAGAAATCTACTCTCTTGGTCTTCCCTTGTAACGTTGCGTAGAAAGTCGTGCTTATTATCTCCTCGATCGATCTAATTGTGTAAAATGCACGAAGACTTTGAATTGGAAAAAGTATACAATTTAGATAGACAGGAGTACTAGATAATGGGGGCCACTAAAACATGTATTTTGAATTTGAAAGCTCAAATTCTTAATGATGGCATTTTTCATGCATTTTCATTTATGTCATCCGTTAAAAATTTCAAACAATTTTTAATCGGCAAAAGTTTATATTTTTGTATCATAATATAATACGACTTATGTCATACAAAGTCTTGTTATGCTGCTTAATTCCTACATAACTCATGTCGATGGAGGCATAAGTTCAATTCAGAACCCACAAGTTATGTCTATAGTTCCTACAAAATTTATGTTGATACAGACGTAAGTTCAGTTTTAGAATCCATGAGTTACGGCGTAAGAGACATAACTTAATTTCTATGGGACTTATGTTGAGCAAGACAAAAGATCCATAAACTTATGTCGAGCGAATTAGATACTACACAACTTATGTCGAGAAGAGAGATCTCTCTCTTGAAGGACTAACAACTCTTCTTCCTCAAGAAAAATTAAAGAATAGGGAATTTAAGGCTTTAATCCCTAACTTCCATGTAGTAATATTACATCCTTGACAACTAATGAAAATCACAAAATGAAATTGAAAGCTATGGTTGAACACTTCAACTAAATCTCTCTTCTCTTTGCTAGTTAAGTACCAACATAACTTAGTAAACTAAACTTTTCTGAAAAACAATTCTCTTGAGGTGGGGGTCTGTCGAAAATAACTCTCTACCCCACAAAGGTAGAGATAAGGTCTGCGTACATCCCACCCTTCTCACACCCCATTTGTGGGACTATACTGGGTATTTGTTGTTGTTGTTGTTGTTGTTGTTGTTGTCAGTTCTATTATTGATGAATCTACCTCTGATCTTGAGGGAGAATATAGATAAGGCTTGGGAGGCATTTGCAAAGAGTCTAGTTTCCCTTCTAATATTTCCACAACTTTGCTCATGGATGGTCGATTTGAGGGGTCAGTCTGTATACACCATAAACTCGCTATCACCATCTTCCTTGCACATTCATTCTCCTCTTCATTCATTATCCCGATTAGTTGAAGCTCTTCGTCAAGTTCAATTCGTTGATAAAGCAAATGTGGAAAGTAGATTTCACTCGTGCGATCAACACCTTCATCAACATTTTTTCTTCCTCCAACCATCTCTAGAACCATCATTCCATAGCTATAGACATCAGATTTGTGAGAGACACCTCCCAAGTTTCTGCAAACAATTTCTGGAGCAATATAACCGATAGTCCCTCGTGGGCCTAACATTGACACGATACTCTCCTTTTTTATGCATAGTTTGGCAAGACCAAAGTCGGAGATCTTTGGACAAAAATCCTCATCAAGTAGGATATTATGAGGCTTTATATCAAAATGCAAAATCCGAGTGTTACATCCACGGTGCAAGTACTCCAATCCTTGAGCAATGCCTAATGCAATTTTGTACAATATTGGCCAGCCCAATTGACGAACACTCTTGGATCTTTCTTCATAAATAAACTTTTCAAGAGATCCATTTGGCATGAACTCATATACAAGAGCTCTTTTGTGACCCTCAAAACAAAATCCCACAAGGCTCACAATGTTAACATGTGATGTTCTGCTAATACTTGCCACTTCGTTAATGAAATCTTCACCACTGTCTTTTAGTTCATTCAGGACCTTTACTGCCACTTCACTCCCATTACTCAAACTTCCTCTGTACACATTACCAAATCCTCCTTGGCCTAGTTTGTTTCTGAAGCGACCGGTGATTCTTTTGATGTCTGTATAATTGTATCTCTTTGGAGCATATGATCCATAGTTCTTCAAGAATTCTTCAACTTTTTGGTGATCCTCAGCATTAGATTCCCAAAACCTGAGGTATTTGTACCACAATTTTTTTTTTCTGAAGCAAATGAGTAGTAAAACCAACAGTCCAACAGTAGACAAACTTGCACCTGTGGGAAAAAAGTGAAATCGTGCCCCATCAGAGAATACAACAACAACAACAAATACTGCAAGGAGAAAAAAATTTCCCTCAACTCCACATCCATACATTTTGTGTTCCGAAAACTATTTAATTCTCTTCTTTTTGTTTCTTTATCTCTAGAGAAAGGTTTTGAGCTAATACAAAATGATGAGAATTTAAATGTTATGCATGAAAAATCTGTAATGAGAATAACATGGCAGCAATTAAATATATTCTAGTACCTGTGACCAGAATCAGCTCCCCCATGTTTCTTCTATTTCTTTGATCGGTACTACCTGTAGGTGTTTTTGCATCTACATAAAGGGCCAATAATACTAAATATATTATCTATGCGTCATGAAACAAGAAAGGGACTTAAGAAGCATGAACTGGACCTTGAAAGTAAAGATTATTTTGGAGATGTCTACCTCTGTGACAAGAAAATTTGTTGGTTTTATCAGTCTGGCATTGACCTCCACCATAATGGCATTCGCCACATTCATCAGACAGTTTCCATTCTACTAGAATTTCGGGACCTAACCTGTTGAACAAATCACCACGACTTGAGTGAATTGGCAATCTGATAAGTGAACAATTGGTAGGAAGATTGTCTGCTCCTATGTATTCATCATCATCTCGGGAAAGCTTGTAGTATATGGTAAAGCCTTTACAGTCATTGGACATATTATAACCAGCAAAATGATCGTTCTTCTTCTGGGTAATGTTTAGGGTATTATTTCTGGTACTGTTGCATTTGATGAAGTTGTCAATATTAATCATATTGAAATAAATAAAAGGAGAGTTTGGAAGGGAGAAATTTTTGTTAAACGTCTGGCACTTGTGTTGTGTCAACGTTGTTTCAAGCTTCGGGTCCCCAAGCCAAACTGATGAATTATGCATCTTTAAAACATAGTACCAATCTCCTTCAGTAAGCAGTTGGATTCTTGGATATGTTTTAGCATCACAACCAGATAAGAACACTATTCCACAGTCAGGTTGTGTCGAAAGAGAGTAAGGAAATGTCAGGTCAGTGAAATTTCCACATGAAAAGGACTTTGGACAAGTTGAATCATTTCTTCCCTTTGCCTGAACTAAGATAAGAAGAAGTGATAGAAGAAAACTTACACATGAAGTGATAGCCATATTAAATATCTCAAGAAGAGGAAGACTAGATTATGAACTCATTTGTTCACTACACTTAACATTTAAAAGCATAGTGGATTTGGAAAATTTGTGAAAAACGTATATTAGGTGCTGCAAAGGAAGACTCAAAGTAATTACATCTTGGTATAAAGACTTGAAGTCTTGCATCAATATTTAGACTTAGTCGTCAAGCCTAGTGAAGAGACAACTATCACTTTTTTTTTTGTGAGTTTCATATATTAACTATCCATTATTGCTTTTACCTACCTAACTTATATATCACTCTCTTTATTATAGTAAAACACACCACGATGCGGAGTTTGCCAAATATTGTTCCCACTCGACAACAGGTGTGTGTAGGCCAATTCCACATCGAAGGTGTGTTTTAATACAGAGGTAGGTAAAAGTGAACAATCGATAGTTGAGGTATGAAACTCGCGAAAAGGTGATAAGAGTTAATGGTCAAAAACACACCTATATTCAAGTCTATTTTAACATTCCTGGGAGTGGAAAAGTCTCAGAATTATATATAGATATTTCCAAAGAGTTTTGTCAACATCTAAAAGACTTTTCTCCTCTACTTATGCATCCTTTTCTCTTTTTTCTCCGTTTGGTCACAATCCTTTTTCAAGTAGGACACTATATACAGTTCTATTCTAACATTTTAAGACATAAAATGCTAGAGAGACAAGAATTGAACTTAGAGATTACAAGAACATTTTCCTTCGTAGTCTTTATATACAAAATAAGCTGTCCTTGTGCACATTTAATGTCTCATAGAATCTGAAAACCACTATGAAAGAGGTATCTGAGAACACTTCTCATTTGACAGAACCTATATAGTATCCTCTGATGCCAATGTTCAATAAAACACTCAACTAAGAAATGAAGCAGAAATAAGAAAGCATTGTGACAAAATTGTTGACATTCTTGGGAATGATGTACGAGTTAATCGTTTTCCTTCCATGGCATACTCGATAACAGGAGTTTTTTTCGAGAAGAAATCTCTCTCTTGAAGGACTAACAACTCTTCTTCCTCAAGAAATTTTGAAGAATAAGGAACTTAAGGCTTTAATCTTTTACTTCCATGTAGTAATATTACATCCTTGACAACTAATGAAAATCACAAAATGAAATTGAAAGCTATGGTTGAACACTTCAACTAAATCTCTCTTCTCTTTGCTAGTTAAGTACCAACATATACTTTGTAAACTAAACTTTTCTGAAAAACAATTTTCTTGAGGTGGGGGTCTATCGAAAACAACTCTCTACCCCACAAAGATAGAGATAAGGTATGCGTACATCCCACCCTTCTCACACCCCATTTGTGGGACTATACTGGGTATTTGTTGTTGTTGCTGTTGTTGTCAGTTCTATTATTGATGAATCTACCTCTGATCTTGACGGAGAATATAGATAAGGCTTGGGAGGCATTTGCAAAGAGTCTAGTTTCCCTTCTAACATTTCCACAACCTTGCTCATCGATGGTCGATTTGCGGGATCAGTCTGTATGCACCACAAACTCGCTATCACCATTTTTCTTGCACATTCATTCTCCTCTTCATTCATTATCCTGATTAGTTGAAGCTCTTCGTCTAGTTCAATTCGTCTATAGAGCCAATGTGGAAAGTAGATTTCACTCGTGCGATCAACTCCTACATCAACATTCTTTCTTCCTCCAACCATCTCTAGGACCATCATTCCATAGCTATAGACGTCAGACTTGTGAGAGACGCCTCCCAAGTTTCTACAAACAATTTCTGGAGCAATATAACCTATAGTACCTCGTGGGCCTAACATTGATACGATACTCTCCTTTTTTAGGCATAATTTGGCCAGGCCAAAGTCAGAGATCTTTGGACAAAAATCCTCATCAAGTAGAATATTATGAGGCTTTATATCAAAATGCAAAATCCGAGTGTTACAACCACGGTGCAAGTACTCCAATCCTCGGGCAATGCCTAATGCAATTTCGTACAATATTGGCCAGCCTAATTGGCGAACTCCGTCAGATATTTCCTCATAGATAAACTTTTCAAGAGATCCATTTGGCATGAATTCATAAATAAGAGCTCTTTTGTGACCCTCAAAACAAAATCCCACAAGGCTCACAATGTTTACATGTGATGTCCTGCTAATACTTGCTACCTCATTAATGAAATCTTCACCACTGCCATTTAGTTCATTGAGGACCTTCACTGCCACTTGACTCCCATTACGCAAACTTCCTCTGTATACATTACCAAATCCTCCTTGGCCTAGTTTGTTTTTGAAGTGACTGGTGATTCGTTTGATGTCTGTATAGCTGTATCTTTTTGGAGCATATGACCCAGAGTTCTTCAGAAATGCTTCAATATTTCGGTGATCCTCAGCTATAGATTCCCAAAACCTGAGATTTTTGTGCCAGAAAATCTTTTTCCTCAAGCAGAAGAGCAAAATTACGACTCCGATGCAAGAGAAAACTGCAAATGTGGGGGAAAAAAGGAAAGTCATGCACCGGAAAGAGCCTGGTTTTGAGGCAACACAACAATTACAACATTTGCAAAACATATAGTAAAATAATTCTAAGTTTGAGCAAGGCAATAGGAGATTTTTGTGCAAGTCTAATTACAGATAATAGACATGTACCTGTGCCTAGAATCAGTCCCAAGTTTCTTTTTGCTTCTGCAAAAATGAAAGATTAATTAGTCACAATAAGAATCAAAGCAATTTACTTCCGTTCACGTTGACATATTAAACATCTTGGAATGAACCAACTAACACACATCTAAATCCTTTCCAAAAATGAAACCTGTCATACACAAGCAACTGACAAGCTTCTTATATCCAATACCTCTGGAGCAAAAGAAGTTGTTTTCGATGTCACTTTGTCTATGAAGACAGTTGGAACAATTTACCGAGACTTCCCAATCTAATGTGAAACTAGGAGTCAATAGATCAAAAAAATCAGTAGAATTTGGTTCTGACTTCTGAAGGTGAATGGTGAATTTGCAGGAAGATCACTAGCTGGAATACTATGTCTTTGATCTGTTCTTGGTTTATGACACTATAAGCTAAAGGCATCACAACTCGAGTAGTTCTTATAACTTTGAAAATAACTATCAATCTGCATACTGTTATTTGTGCATTTGAATGTACAAAGTAATATTGTTGTAGACTCAAAATAGAACATGAGGTGGGAGAAGATAACTTATGTTTCCAATTCTTCCACAACGAAACTCTTTTGGACAAGATTTACTCTCTAATTGAACTAAGTTGAAGATAAGCCGATGAAACATAGAGAACATAGTAGAAAAGGAGGCTGCAGTCATTAGTCTAACTCTAAACTTCAACGAGTAACATACAGAAAATACTGCTGGCATAACCACAGGGTTAACAGGACAAGAGGTCAAACCCTGAAATGCATGGTAATTAATCAGAACAAGACACCATTCATCAGAGAAGTAATTAGCTGCTACGAGAATATTAACTTGGCTGCACAGGGAAATCTTTGTAGCTCAATTGGTTGGCTACCTGAACTTTCACCTTGTTGGTGTTGGTGTTCGATTCCCCATTTCCCCTTCCCCTACCATCAATTTTTATATTTATCTTTTTTTTTTAAACTTGGCTGCACATAATTTTGTGGTTAACACATAATCCAAATGCTTAATGCAGCTGTATCTTGATGCCTAGACCATCAAACGATACTTTTTTGTGCGCTTGGTAATCACAAGAAAAGAACCTAAAGCGCGGTTCCTAATCATAGGATAAGGTTCTGCATAATTATACTGGAAAATTAACTGCTAGATAGGGGCTTACTGGTAGGTGGGCAACTAAAAGCATGAGGCCTGTTAGTGCAGTAACATTTGAATTGATAATTGATAACATCAAATCCGCAATGTCCTCCACTTTCTGCACACTCACTGCAGTTACTTGATATCCAGTTCAATCTAAACCCCCTTCTCAGTAGCACTTGATAGTCAAGAACTTGATTACTCCCCTCATTTCCAAGCATTTCTACTGGTACCATTACCTGATTTTTACACACTTGTAATGCAGACTCAAAGTTTTCATCCTCAGCAAACATTGCAAGACCCCAATCATTTCCATTTTCTTCACCACAACCAAAACCAATCCTGTGCTTCAAAAGATTCTCGGATATCGTTCCATTACACTTTGACAACAAGTAAATTCTTGATTCCTTAACAAACTTATAAGGGCTATGATCGAGTGACACGTTCTTGATATCAAAAACACAACCATTGCTTGTAGTACTGTTAAAGACTGAATTTTTAATCTGAAAAATATGATCTTGGTATGAAATATCTTCAACTATATACTCATTTCCAGTAATATATACAACAGGAAACCCTTGTTCACTACAACTTAGCCCAAATCCAGGGTACCCACAATAAGATTCTTGCACATCTTGAATATAAAATGGAAAGCTTATTCTTGGACCATGTCTACAATTTACCGGTTTATTACATACTACAAACTGTGGATCAACAGCAAAACATTTATCCAGTTGCAGAATGAAGCAGAAAACACAAAGGTTTAATGATGCTATCAAGATATACCTTTTTCCTTGGTTCATCTTTAGTCTTGAAACAGCTGAAAATACACAACTAGACAAGTAAATAATGAAAAATATACTAAAGAGAGAAGATGGGTTTCTTGGATTTTTTTCTTTTTACCTTCTTGTTAGCAAAAAGTTGACTTCATTTGGTCTACATATTCTCTACTACTCTGTGTCTACCTCATTTATTAAAAAGTTGAATTTTCAAGATTAAACTTGACTGGGGTCAAGCTTCTTTTTTTTTTTCTGACAAGCATGGCGCCCATATCAGCTTGCGTGTACCTTGACTAATTCTGCGAAATACCTGTCACCTTCCATTAGCAACAAGTACCAGATAACTCTACCGGGGTCAAGTTTTTAATGAAGAAGTTGCAATTATTGACCAATAAACTCTTTGACCAAGCTTGAAATTGTAATAAAAATGTATGCTTTTGAAACATAGTCCATATTCACACGGGCACTAAGGGAGGAGGGTGTTGTTCTTTTAATTTTTTCTCCCTTTTCCATACTTGTGGGCTACAAAAAATAGGTACTTGTCTAATATCAAGATGACTTCACTTGGTATTCACATTCTCTTGACTTTCTGAGTTAATTTCTTAAACGGTCACTCAAGATGTTGATTTCATCCCACAACCAGGGGCAGAGGCACGGATCTAGAAGGCTACTTTCCCCCAACCAAAGGCCCCTTTGTATGCTAGACTAGACTGGATGACCAGACAACAACTACAACATTGCTTAAAAACACTTGGCCATACAACATTACAGCTTAACTTTGCGACCACTTTGAAATAACTTCATAGTGTCTAAATTAGGCCTGACAAAACCAAATTTCAAACAAAATGTCTAAAGTTCAGGCACATAAGCCTGAATTCAGGCATTTGTATCCGAAGCCAACCACTTTTTCCTAAACTCAAATAAATATGCGTAGACTTTAGTCATATGCAACTTCAAACATAACATATTTAAAGTTGTTCCGGAGTGAATGAGTTGTTAGCCCATATGTTTGGGCTGCTTTGTTATTAGGCCCATATGTTTAGGCCATTCTCTTAGTTAGGTTTTTCTATATAATCTCCTACTTCTTTTGTATTTAGATAAGCCTTCAGATTATAATGAAACTCTATTCTCTTGTTCTCAAAAGCATCTTCTATTGATAACATGGTATCAAGAGCTAAAGCGATCCATGCTCTTTGATTTGTTTGTTGAAGATTTTGTAGCAGTCACCTACTGTGCGGATCGAACTCCGCGGTGAGTTTGCTGGGGGGTACGGGGGGCAGCGCGCCCCCGTTTGGGGTTCGGGGCGGAGCCCCGATTTTTATTTTATTTTATTTTTTTTTAGTTCTCGATTTGCTGCTTCCGCTACTGTCTTCGTTTGCTGCCTCTGCTGGGTTCTCGATATGTTTTCGTTTACTGCTACTGCTATTCGTTTGGATTGGGTTCTTGATTTGGTTGGGTTCTTGATTTGCTGCTTCCGATCTAGGGTTCTTCGTTTGATGCTATTGATGTTCGTTTGGATTGAGTCATTGTTTTCTTCCGTTGCTGCTGCTGCTGTTTGTTGGATTGGTTCGACCTAGGTATTTTACTTTTTGCTTTGGAATTGTTTGTGTCTTGCTGTCTTTGCCATCCCTTTTGACAATATGACTGGAAAGGATGATTCTCTCCAGTCCATTAGTACTCAATTAGATGGTAAAAACTATGCATATTGGAGTTATGTCATGAAAAATTTTCTTCGTGGGAAGAATATGTGGGGCTATGTCACTGGAGTTAAAGCCAAACCTACGGATGATAAGGTTGAGAATTTTGCACTGTTGGTCGACGCATGGGAAACTGATAACTCCAAGGTTATCACTTGGATCAACAACTCTGTAACTCAGTCAATTGGTATACAATTGGCTAAGTATGACACCGCAAAGGAAGTTTGGGATCATTTGGAGAGACTGTATTCTCAGTCTAATTTTGCTAAGCAGTACCAGTTGGAATATGATATTCGTGCTCTTCAACAGAATGATATGTGTATTCAAGACTTCTATGCTGCCATGTCGGATTTGTGGGATCAATTGGCCCTTACTGAATCTGCAGATTTAAAAGGTTTTGCGCCATACATTGCTAGGAGGGAAGGACAGCGGCTGGTTCAGTTTTTAATGGCATTACGTTCTGATTTTGAAGGACTGCGTGGAACGATCCTTCATCGATCTCCCCTCCCAACAGTTGATTCAGTTGTTCATGAACTGATTGCAGAAGAGACTCGTATTAAGTCTCAAGTCGATAAAGAGTCTAAAGCAACTACTACCCCTGCCGTGTTTGCTGTTTCAACGGATCAGTCTAGACTACCACGTTCTCAGACTTCAAATCAATCTAGACAATCTCCTAAAGTTGCATTTGATGAGTGTGCATCCTGCAAACAGAAAAATCATTGGAAGGCTCAGTGCCCGCTATTGCTGAACAAGGCTAAACAGGCTCAATCTGGGCAGCAGCAGAAGTATGGGCAGCAGAAGTCTTGGAAGTCTCAGTCCCAATCCTCTGGTGCTCTTCCATGGTCCCCTCATCCTCCACAGTGGAGTGCTGCTGCTGCTGCTGCACCATCTGAGTCTGTTAGCACTATGCCACCCTCTGCGTTGGATCCCCATGTTTTCGAACAGTTCAGACAGTTTCTGGCTTCTAATCCTAGTGCCATGTCAGCATCTATGTCTCATTCAGGTCCTGCTACTTCTAGTACCTCAGGTATTCCTTCATCCCTGTGGATTTTGGATTCTGGTGCGTCTCATCATATGTCACCCTATTTGTCGTCGTTTGGTTCTTTGTCACCCCATTTCACCAATCTCTGTTATGTCTGCTAGTGCTGCATCTATGACAGTCGAGGGTGTGGGTTCTGTCACTACTCCTCACATTGTTCTCTCTGATGTTTATTACATTCCCAAACTTGCTTTGAATCTTGCTTCGGTCAGTCAGTTGTGTAAGGCTGGTAATTGGGTGCTCTTTTTCTGATTTTGTTTGTGTTGTACAGGACCAACACACTCAGAAAGTGATTGGGATTGGCCGTAGGGTGGGGGAACTCTATGTCTTGGAGATTCTCAAAGTGTCTGCTGTTGCTGCCTCTAGTATTGATTTGTCTTCGTTTCGTTTGAGTCCTTTGTCTTCTCAATTTTATCTTTGGCATTCCCATTTGGGACATGTGTCAGTGTCACGTTTGCGTTTTTTAGCCTCTACTGGTGCTTTGGGTCATTTGAACACTTGTGATATTTCAGATTGTAGTGGTTGTAAACTGGCCAAATTTTCTACTTTACCGTTTAATAAAAGTGTGTCTTATTATGTTGCTCCTTTTGATATTATTCATTCTGATGTGTGGGGCCCATCGCCAGTATCCACTAAGGGTGGCTCGACCTATTATGTTTCGTTTATAGATGACTATACTCGTTATACCTGGGTTTATCTGATGAAACGCAGATCAGATTTCTTTGGCATTTACAGCAACTTTAGAGCCCTTGTTAAAACGCAACATTCAGCTGTGATAAAGTGTTTCAGGTGTGACTTAGGGGGTGACTATACCTCTAATGATTTCACTCAGTTACTGGCCTCTGATGGTACCATACACCAGTCATCTTGTACCGACACTCCTGAGCAGAATGGTGTTGCCGAAAGGAAACACCGCCATATTGTTGAGACAGCACGCTCTTTGCTCTTATCTGCGAGGTTCCTAGTATTTTTTGGGGAGAAGCAGTCCTAACTGCTGTATATGTGATTAATCATATCCCTACTGCATTGACTTCAGGGATGTCTCCATTCGAGAAATTATATGGTCACCTACCAGATTATTCTGCATTACGAGTTTTTGGATGTACTTGCTTTGTGCTTCGTCCTCATGTTGAACGAAATAAGCTGGGCCAAAATCAGCTATATGTGTGTTTTTGGGGTATGGTGTTGGACAAAAAGGATATCGTTGCTATGACCCTGTTAGTCAGAAATTATATGTCTCACGGCATGTCGCTTTTTTGGAACATATTCCTTTCTATTCGGTTCCAGCAAAATCCCATGATGTAATGAAATCAGATCTTCGGCATATTGATCCCTTTGGCGTTGACATGGAGGTTCCAGTTCCAGATTCATCCATGCCACCTGATAGTGCTTCAGATCCGTCTGTACCTGAGTCCGCTCCTTTGATTGTTGAGACTGGAGACCCACCACCTCTGAGGAGGTCTACTCGTCCCTCTAAGTCCACCAAACTACCTGATTTCGCTTACTCTGCATACTCAGACTCATTTGCTACCTTTATTGCAAACATACATCATTTGTCTGAGCCTGAGTCGTATCGAGAGGCTGTGACTGATCCTCTTTGGCAGAATGCTATGGCTGAGGAACTTGCTGCTCTTTATCAGACACATACATGGGATTTGGTTACCCTACCACCAGGTAAACATACGATTGGCTGTCGATGGGTGTATAAGATAAAAACAAAGTCTGATGGGTCTGTTGAGCGATACAAGGCCAGACTTGTGGCAAAAGGGTACTCACAAAAATATGGTATGGACTATGATGAGACTTTTGCCCCGGTGGCAAAGATGACGACTGTTCGCACTATTATTGCTATTGCATCCGTTCGACAGTGGAAGATATTTCAAATGGATGTAAAGAATGCATTTTTGAATGGTGATCTCCATGATGAAGTTTATATGACTCCTCCCCCCGGTATTGACCACCAGCCGGGTGAAGTTTGTCGGCTTCGAAAAGCTTTATATGGTCTCAAGCAAACCCCTCGTGCTTGGTTTGAGAAATTCTCCACTGTGATTACTTCTCTTGGATTTGTCCCGAGTAATCATGATTCGGCATTGTTTGTTAGATGTACGAGTGCAGGGAGAATTCTTTTGTCCTTATATGTAGATGATATGGTTATTACTGGTGATGATCATGGTGGTATTGAGTCATTGAAGCGTGATTTGGCTCATCGGTTTGCTATGAAGGACTTGGGCTTGCTACGTTATTTTTTGGGTATTGAGGTGGCTCAGTCAAAGAAAGGGTATCTTCTTTCTCAGACTAAATATATATCTGACTTGTTCAAACGGGCGCGTCTTTCTGATAACAGGACTGTAGATACTCCCCTTGAAACCAATGCACGGTACTCTTCTAGTGATGGTGTTCCATTATCAGATCCGAGTCTTTATCGGACGGTTGTAGGTAGTTTGGTTTATCTTACCGTTACTCGCCCGGATATAGCTCATGCAGTTCATGTTGTAAGCCAGTTTGTTACTGCTCCTACTTCTGTTCACTGGGGAGCTGTACTTCGTATTCTGAGATATCTTCGTGGCACTCAGTTTCAGAACCTCTTGTTTTCATCGACGTCATCTCTCGAGTTGCGAGCCTATAGTGATGCTGATTGGGATGGCGATCGCAATAATCGTAAATCCACCACTGGTTTTTGTGTGTTTCTTGGAGACTCTTTAATCTCATGGAAGAGCAAGAAACAGGATGTTGTCTCTAGATCTTCCACGGAGGCTGAGTATCGTGCCATGGCTGTGACTACATGTGAGATTGTTTGGTTACGTTGGCTTCTTGCAGATATGGGGGTTCACATTTCTATGCCTACTCCCTTGCATTGTGATAACAAAAGTGCAGTACCAATTGCAAAGAATTCTGTTTTCCATGAGCGGACGAAGCACATTGAAATTGATTGTCACTTCACCCGTCATCATTTACAGCTCGGGACCATATCGCTTCCTTTTGTTCCATCATCCTTACAGATTGCTGATCTCTTTCCGAAGGCACAGTCGGCGTCTCGGTTTCGTTTTTTGTGTGACAAACTCTCAATGCTCATTGCTATTGCATTGTGAGTTTGAGGGAGGATGTTAGCCCATATGTTTGGGCTGCTTTGTTATTAGGCCCATATGTTTAGGCCATTCTCTTAGTTAGGTTTTTCTATATAATCTCCTACTTCCTTTGTATTTAGATAAGCCTTTAGATTATAATGAAACTCTATTCTCTTGTTCTCAAAAGCATCTTCT
>JAGDQO010001362.1:0-11643 GCA_018342035.1 Solanum appendiculatum | reverse complement strand
TGTATCGGGTTTATGTAGTGACGTTTTCGGGTAGAGATACTCGGGTAGACTTGATCTTATTAGATATCCTTGATTTTGATGTGATATTGGGTATGGATTGGTTATCGCCCTATCATGCAACTCTAGATTGTTATGCTAAGACCGTGACTTTAGCATATCCTATTTTTCCTCGATTAGTGTTGATGGGTACTCTGAGTTCTTATCCGAAGGGGGTGATATCTTATATTCGTGCTCACAGTATGTTGGAAAAGGATTGCTTGTCTTATTAAGCCCATGTTTGTGATCTCACTAAGGAATCATCTCCTTTAGAGACCACGAGAGTGGTGAGAGAGTTCATGGATGTATTTCCTAAAGATTGACTTGGAGCCGGGCACCAAGCCCATTTCTATTTCTCCTTATCGGATGGCTCTGGCTGAGTTGAAAGAATTGAAGGAACAATTGGAAAATTTGTTGAAGAAAGGATTTATTCGGCCTAGTGTTTCACCGTGGGGTGCACCAGTCTTATTTTGAAGAAGAAGGATGGTACTATGAGGATGTGTATTGATTATCGACAGTTGCATAAGGTAACGATCAAGAACAAATATCATCTTCCTCGCATTAATGATCTATTTGACCAGCTTCAAGGTGCATCGGTGTTCTCTAAGATTGACTTGAGGTCGGGTTACCATCTGTTGAGAGTTCTGAATTTTGATATCCCAAAGACCGCTTTTAGGACTCGTTATGGGCATTATGAGTTTTTGGTCATGCCTTTTGGGTTGACTAATGCCCCATCTACTTTCATGGAGTTGATGAACCGAGTATTTTGGCCTTATTTGGACTCTTTTGTGATTGTATTCATCGATGATATCTTGGTTTACTCCAAGAATGAGGTCGATCATGTTCGTCACTTGAGGGTCGTGCTTCAGAGATTAAGGGAGGAGAAGTGTTATGCAAAATTCTCCAAGTGTGAGTTTTGTCTTGAGTATGTGGCTTTCTTGGGTCACGTGGTGACCAAGGATGGGATTATGGTTTATCCGGCCAAGGTAGCGGCGATTCGTGATTCTGCTAGACCTACTTCAATTATCGAGATTCAGAGTTTTATTGGGTTAGCGGGTTATTATTGTCATTTTATTTAGAGTTTCTATTCCATCATAGCCCTATTGACTAGGTTGACTCAGAAGAGTAGAGCATTTTAGTGGACCGATACGTGTGAGGTGAGCTTTCAAAAGCTCAAGGAGTTATTGACTTCGGCACCTATTCTAGCATTACTCGAGGAGGGTGTGGCATTTATTGTATTTTGTGATGCTTCGGGTATAGGTTTGGGTGATGTGTTGATGCAGAAGGGGAGAGTATAGCCTATGCTTCTTGACAGTTAAAGGTATATGAAAAGAACTACCCTACTCACGATTTGGAATTAGCGACAGTGGGTTTTGTTTTGAAGTTATGGAGGCATTATCTCTACGGGGTGCATTGTGAGGTCTTTACCGATCATCGTAGTCTCAAGTATATCTTTTCTCAGTCGAATCTGAACATGAGGCAGTGTAGGTGGCTGGAGCTATTAAAAGATTATGACATCACCATTTTTTATCATCCGGGCAAGGCTAATGTAGTGGCAGATGCTTTGAGCCAAAAAGCGCCTAGTGTGGGTAGCTTAGCCTTCCTTAAGGCAGAGGAGAGACCTTTGGCATTAGAGGTTCAGTCCTTGGCTAGACAGATGGTTCGTCTTGATATTTCGATGCCTCACAGTATTTTAGCCTTCGTTGAGGCTAGGTCTACCTTGATGGATCGGATTCGTGCCCACCAGTTTGATGATGATAAGTTGAGGATGATTTGGGATAAAGTGTTGAGGAGTGAAGCTAAGTTGGCTTCTCTTGATCCCGAGTGAGTTTTGAGGATTAGTGGTCTTATTTGTGTTCCTAAAGTTGGTGATTAGGTGCATATGATATTGGAAGAGGCTCATTGTGTGAAGTATTCTATTCACCCGAGAGCGGCAAAGATGTTTCATGATTTGAAACAACACTACCGGTGGTGTGGTATGAAGAGGGACATCATGGATTTTGTGGCTAAGTGTTTGAATTGTCAACAGGTGAAGTATGAGCATCAGAGACCGGGGGGTTCGATGCAAAGGATGCCCATTCCCTAGTGGAAGTGGGAGCGCATTACCATGGACTTTGTGACTTGGTAACCCTTGACTTTGGGTAAGTATGACTCTATTTGGGTGATTGTGGATCGGTTGACAAAGTCGGCTCATTTCATTCAGGTGAAGAATAGCTACAATGCAAAGCCGTTAGCTAGGATCTACATCAGTGACATTGTTCAGTTGCATGGAGTGCCTATTTCCATTATGTCTGATAGAGGTACGCAGTTCACCTCTTATTTTTGGAGTTCTATGATGGAGCAGATGGGTATCAAGATTGATATGAGTACCGCTTTCCATCCTCAGACCGACGGTCAGTCTGAGCGGACTATTCAGGTACTAGAGGACATGATTCGGGCTAGTGTCTTGGATTTTGGTGGTCGTTGGGACCAAACCCTACCTCTTGTGGAGTTTGCCTATAACAACAATTACCATTCCAACATTCAGATGGCACCGTTTGATGCCTTGTATGGGAAGAGGTGTAGATCTCCTGTGGGATGGTTTGATTTTTTTGGAGTTCGACCTTGGGGTACTGATCTGTTGAGAGATTCCATGGATAGGGTGAGATTGATTCAGTAGCACCTTGTGACCGCCCGAAGTAGGCAGAAGAGCTATGTCGATAGGCGTGTTCATGATGTATCTTTTGCCATTAGAGAGCAAGTGTTGCACAAAGTGTTACCCACTATGGGTGTGATAAGGTTCGGGAAGAAAGCAAAGCTCAATCCGAGGTTTATTGGCCCTTTTAAGATTTTGGAGAAGTATGGGGAGGTAGCCTATAGATTGGCCTTGCCTCCAAACCTGTCAGTTGTTCATCCCGTATTCCATGTTTCTATGCTTAAGCGATACTATCATGATGATTCTCATGTGATTCAGGGGAACTCGATTACGTTGGATCAGGATTTGTCCTTTGAGGAGGAGCCTGTTGCTATCTTGGATAGACACACTAGACACTTGAGGTGGAAGCATATTGATTCAGTGAAAGTTCAGTGGCGACACTGGCCGGTTGAGAAAGCTACTTGGGAGGGGGAGTCCGACATGCCTCGTAGATATCCTCAGCTTTTCACTCCTTCAGGTACTTTATTTTGCCTTTCATTCGAGGACGAACGAGTGCTTTAGTGGTGGATGGTGTAATGTCTAGTTCTTGTGAAATTACTTTTTGTGTGAAATGTCCATTTCAGCATTTCCATTTCGCGGTTTCATGCTTTGTTTGTGTTCTGGGAGTGGTTGGTATAGTCCCTGATGAGATCGGGTGGGATTTTATTGATTTTTAGACCTTGGGTGGAGTTTTTAAGAAGATAATTGACTTTGGTCAACATTCAGAGATACGAGCCAAAGTACAAAAGTATTGAAATTAGTAAATTTCTTATTTACTATATAATGTGTCTCAATTGCACTAATCGTTATACAATACAAGCTAGAAGTTAAAGCAGGGAACTTATATATAACACATATTTGTCCAGAGACATTCTAGGTGATAGCGGACATGCTTCGGGTTTGTGTCTTTGATTTTGGTGGTCATTGGGACCAAACCCTACCTCTTGTGGAGTTTGACTATAACAACAGTTACCATTCCAACATTCTGATGGCATCGTTTGAGGCCTTGTATGGGAAGAGGTGTAGATCACCTGTGGGATGGTTTGATGCTTTTGGAGTTCAACCTTGGGGAACTAATCTGTTGAGAGATTCCATGGATAGGGTGAGATTGATTCAGCAGCACCTTGTGCCCGCCTGGAGTAGGCAGAAGAGCTATGTCGATACGCGTGTTCATGATGTATCTTTTCCCATTGGTGAGCGAGTGTTGCTCAAAGTGTTACCCACTATGGGTGTGATAAGGTTCGGGAAGAAAGCAAAGCTCAATCCGAGGTTTATTGACCCTTTTGAGATTTTGGAGAAGTATGGGGAGGTACCCTATAGATTGGCCTTGCCTCCAAACCTGTCAGTTGTTCATCCCATATTCCAAGTTTCTATGCTTAAGCGATACTATCATGATGATTCTCATGTGATTCAGTGGAACTCGGTTATGTTGGATCAGGATTTGTCCTTTGAGGAGGAGCCTGTTGCTATCTTGTCTAGACACACTAGACAGTTGAGGTGGAAGCATATTGATTCAGTGAAATTTCAGTGGCGACACCGACCGGTTGAGGAAGCTACTTGGGAGGTGGAGTCCGACATGCGTCGTTGATATCCTCAGCTTTTCACTCCTTCAGGTACTTTAGTTTGCCTTTCGTTCGAGGACGAACGAGTGCTTTAGTGGTGGATGGTGTAATGTCTAGTTCTTGTGAAATTACTTTGTGTGAAATGTCCATTTTGGCATTTCCCCTTAGCGGTTTCATGCTTTATTTGTGTTCCGGGAGTCGTTGGTACAGTCCCCGATGCGATCAGGGGGGATTTTAGTGATTTTGAGACCTTGGGTGGAGTTTTTAATGAGATAATTGACTTTGGTCAACATTCCGAGATACGAGCCAAAGTAAAAAAGTATTGAAATTAGTAAATTTCTGATTTACTATAGAATTTGTCTCAATTGCACTAATCGTTGTACAATACAAGCTAGAAGTTAAAGCAGGGAACTTATATATAACACATATTTGTCCAGAGACATTCTTGGTGATAGCAGACATGCTTCAGGCTTGTGTCTTGGATTTTGGTTGTCATTGGGACTAAACCCTACCTCTTGTGGAGTTTGCCTATAACAACAGTTACCATTCCAACATACAAATGGCACCGTTTGAGGCCTTGTATGGGAAGAGGTGTAGATTTCCTGTGGGACGGTTTGATTCTTTTGGAGTTCGACCTTGGGGTACTGATCTGTTGAGAGATTCCATGGATAGGGTGAGATTGATTCAGCAGCACCATGTGACCGCCCGGAGTAGGAAGAAGAGCTATGTCGATAGGCGTGTTCATGATGTATCTTTTGCCATTGGTGAGCGAGTGTAGCTCAAAGTTTTACCCACTATGGGTGTGATAAGGTTCGGGAAGAAAGCAAAGCTTAATCCGAGGTTTATTGGCCCTTTTTAGATTTTGGAGAAGTATGGAGAGGTAGCCTATAGATTGGCCTTGCCTCCAAACATGTCAGTTGTTCATCCCGTATTCAATGTTTCTATGCTTAAGCGATACTATCATGATGATTCTAATGTGATTCATTGGAACTCGGTTACGTTGGATCAGGATTTGTCCTTTGAGGAGGAGCCTGTTGCTATCTTGGATAGACACACTAGACAGTTGAGGTGGAAGCATATTGATTCAGTGAAATTTTAGGGGCGACACCGGTCGGTTGAGGAAGCTACTTGGGAGGTGGAGTTTGACATGCGTGGTAGATATCCTCAGCTTTTCACTCCTTCAGGTACCTTACTTTGCCTTTTGTTAGAGGACGAACAAGTGCTTTAGTGGTGGATGGTGTAATGTCTAGTTCTTGTGAAATTACTTTTTTTGTGAAATGTCCATTTTGGCATTCCCCTTAGCGGTTTCAAGCTTTGTTTGTGTTCCGGGAGTGGTTCGTATAGTCCCCGATGCAATCGGGGGGATTTTAGTGATTTTGAGACCTTGGGTGGAGTTTTTAAAGAGATAATTGACTTTTGTCAATATTCCAAGATACGAGCCAAAGTACAAAAGTATTGAAATTAGTATATTTCTTATTTACTATAGAATGTGTCTCAATTGCATTAATCTTTGTACAATACAAGCTAGAAGTTAAAGCAAGGAACTTGTATATAACACATATTTGTCCAAAGACATTTTTGGTGATAGTGGACATGCTTCGGGCTTGTGTCTTGAATTTTGGTGGTCATTGAGACCAAACCCTACCTCTTGTGGCGTTTGCCTATAACAACAGTTACCATTCCAATATTCAGATGGCACCGTTTGAGGCCATGTATGGGAAGGGGTGTAGATCTCCTGTGGGATGGTTTGATTCTTTTGGAGTTCGACGTTGGGGTACTGATCTGTTAAGAGATTCCATGGATAGGGTGATATTGATTCAGCAGCACCTTGTGACCGCCCGGAGTAGGAAGAAGAGCTATGTCGTTAGGCGTGTTCATGATGTATCCTTTGCCATTGGTGAGCGAGTGTTGCTCAAAGTATTACCCACTATGGGTGTGATAAGGTTCGGGAAGAAAGCAAAGCTCAATCCGAGGTTTATTGGCCCTTTTGAGATTTTGGAGAAGTATGGGGAGGTAGCCTATAGATTGGTCTTTCCTCCAAACCTGTCAGTTGTTCATCCCGTATTCCACGTTTCTATGCTTAAGCGATACTATCATGATGATTCTCATTTGATTCAGTGGAACTCGGTTACGTTGAATCAGGATTTGTCCTTTGAGGAGGAGCCTGTTGCTATCTTTGATAGACAGACTAGACAGTTGAGATGGAAGTTTCAGTGGCGACACCGGCCGGTTGAGGAAGCTACTTGGGAGGTGGAGTCCGACATGCGTCGTAGATATCCTCAGCTTTTCACTCCTTCAGGTACTTTACTTTGCCTTTCGTTCGAGGACGAACGAGTGCTTTAGTGGTGGATGGTGTAATGTCTAGTTCTTGTGAAATTACTTTTTGTGTGAAATGTCCATTTTGGCATTTCCCCTTAGCGGTTTCATGCTTTGTTTGTGTTCCGGGAGTCATTGGTATAGTCCCCGATGCGATCGGGGGGGATTTTAGTGATTTTGAGACCTTGGGTGGAGTTTTTAATGAGATAATTGACTTTGGTCAACATTTCGAGATACGAGCCAAAGTTAAAAAGTATTGAAATTAGTAAATTTCAGATTTACTATAGAATGTGTCTCAATTATACAAATCGTTGTACAATACTAGCTTGACGTTAAAGCAGGGAACTTATATATAATACATATTTATCCACAGAAATTCATGGTGATAGCAGACATGCTTCGGACTTGTGTCTTGGATATTGGTGGTCAATTGGACCAAACCCTACCTATTGTGGAGTTTGCCTATAACAACAGTTACCATTCCAACATTCAGATGGCGCCGTTTGAGGCCTTGTATGGGAAGAGGTGTAGATCTCCTGTGGGATGGTTTGATTCTTTTGGAGTTCGACCTTGGGGTACTGATCTGTTGAGAGATTCGATGAATAGGGTGAGATTGATTCAGCAGCACCTTGTGACCGCCCGGAGTAGGTAGAAGAGCTATATCGATAGGCGTGTTCATGATGTATCTTTTGCCATTGGTAAACGAGTGTAGCTCAAAGTGTTACCCACTATGGGTGTGATAAGGTTCGGGAAGAAAGCAAAGTTCAATCCGAGGTTTATTGGCCCTTATTAGATTTTGGAGAAGTAGTAGCCTATAGATTAGCCTTGCCTCCAAACCTTTCAGTTTTTCATCCCGTATTCCATGTTTCTATTCTAAAGCGATACTATCATGATGATTCTCATGTGATTCAGTGGAACTCGATTACGTTGGATCAGGATTTGTCCTTTGAGGAGGAGCCTTTTGCTATCTTGGATAGACAGACTAGACAGTTGAGGTGGAAGCATATTGATTCAGTGAAATTTCAGTGGCGACACCGCCCGGTTGAGGAAGCTACTTGGAAGGTTGAGTCTGACATGCGGTGTAGATATCCTCAGCTTTTCACTCCTTCAGGTACTTTACTTTGCCTTTCGTTCGAGGACGAACGAGTGCTTTAGTGGTGGATGGTGTAATGTCTAGTTCTTGCGAAATTACTTTTTGTGTGAAATGTCCATTTTGGCATTTCCCCTTAGCGGTTTCAAGCTTTGTTTGTGTTCTGGAAGTGGTTGGTATAGTCCCCGATGCGATCGGGGAGGAGTTTAGTGATTTTGAGACCTTGGGTGGAGTTATTAAGGTGATAATTGACTTTGGTCAATATTCCGAGATACGAGCCAAATTACAAAAGTATTGAAATTGGTAAATATCTTATTTACTACAGAATGTGTCTCAATTGCACTAATATATGTACAATACAAGCTAGAAGTTAAAGCAGGGAACTTATATATAACACATATTTGTCAAGAGATATTCTTGGTGATAGCGGTCATGCTTCGAGGTTGTGTCTTTGAGTTTGGTGGTCATTGGGACGAAACCCTACCTCTTGTGGAGTTTGCCTATAACAACAGTTACCATTCCAACATTCAGATGGTATCGTTTAAGGCCTTGTATGGGAAGAGGTGTAGATCTCCTATGGGATGGTTTGATTCTCTTGGAGTTCGACCTTGGGGTACTGATCTGTTGAGAGATTCCATGGATAGGGTGAGATTGATTCAGCAGCACCTTGTGACCGCCCGGAGTAGGCAGAAGAGCTATGTCGATAGGCGTGTTCATGATGTATCTTTTGCCATTAGAGAGCAAGTGTTGCACAAAGTGTTACCCACTATGGGTGTGATAAGGTTCGGGAAGAAAGCAAAGCTCAATCCGAGGTTTATTGGCCCTTTTAAGATTTTGGAGAAGTATGGGGAGGTAGCCTATAGATTGGCCTTGCCTCCAAACCTGTCAGTTGTTCATCCCGTATTCCATGTTTCTATGCTTAAGCGATACTATCATGATAATTCTCATGTGATTCAGGGGAACTCGATTACGTTGGATCAGGATTTGTCCTTTGAGGAGGAGCCTGTTGCTATCTTGGATAGACACACTAGACACTTGAGGTGGAAGCATATTGATTCAGTGAAAGTTCAGTGGCGACACTGGCCGGTTGAGGAAGCTACTTGGGAGGTGGAGTCCGACATGCGTCGTAGATATCCTCAGCTTTTCACTCCTTCAGCTACTTTATTTTGCCTTTCATTCGAGGACGAACGAGTGCTTTAGTGGTGGATGGTGTAATGTCTAGTTCTTGTGAAATTACTTTTTGTGTGAAATGTCCATTTTAGCATTGCCATTTCGCGGTTTCATGCTTTGTTTGTGTTCTGGGAGTGGTTGGTATAGTCCCTGATGAGATCGGGTGGGATTTTACTGATTTTTAGACCTTGGGTGGAGTTTTTAAGGAGATAATTGACTTTGGTCAACATTCAGAGATACGAGCCAAAGTACAAAAGTATTGAAATTAGTAAATTTCTTATTTACTATATAATGTGTCTCAATTGCACTAATCGTTATACAATACAAGCTAGAAGTTAAAGCAGGGAACTTATATATAACACATATTTGTCCAGAGACATTCTAGGTGATAGCGGACATGCTTCGGGTTTGTGTCTTTGATTTTGGTGGTCATTGGGACCAAACCCTACCTCTTGTGGAGTTTGCCTATAACAACAGTTACCATTCCAACATTCTGATGGCACCGCTTGAGGCCTTGTATGGGAAGAGGTGTAGATCACCTGTGGGATGGTTTGATTCTTTTGGAGTTCAACCTTGGGGTACTAATCTGTTGAGAGATTCCATGGATAAGGTGAGATTGATTCAGCAGCACCTTGTGACCGCCTGGAGTAGGCAGAAGAGCTATGTCGATACGCGTGTTCATGATGTATCTTTTCCCATTGGTGAGCGAGTGTTGCTCAAAGTGTTACCCACTATGGGTGTGATAAGGTTCGGGAAGAAAGCAAAGCTCAATCCAAGGTTTATTGACCCTTTTGAGATTTTGGAGAAGTCTGGGGAGGTACCCTATAGATTGGCCTTGCCTCCAAACCTGTCAGTTGTTCATCCCATATTCCAAGTTTCTATGCTTAAGCGATACTATCATGATGATTCTCATGTGATTCAGTGGAACTCGGTTACTTTGGATCAGGATTTCTCCTTTGAGGAGGAGCCTGTTGCTATCTTGTATAGACACACTAGACAGTTGAGGTGGAAGCATATTGATTCAGTGAAATTTCAGTGGCGACACCGACCGGTTGAGGAAGCTACTTGGGAGGTGGAGTCCGACATGCGTCGTTGATATCCTCAGCTTTTCACTCCTTCAGGTACTTTAGTTTTCCTTTCGTTCGAGGACGAACGAGTGCTTTAGTGGTGGATGGTGTAATGTCTAGTTCTTGTGAAATTACTTTTTGTGTGAAATGTCCATTTTGGCATTTCCCCTTAGCGGTTTCATGCTTTGTTTGTGTTCCGGGAGTCGTTGGTATAGTCCCCGATGCGATCAGGGGGGATTTTAGTGATTTTGAGACCTTGAATGGAGTTTTTAATGAGATAATTGACTTTGGTCAACATTCCGAGATACGAGCCAAAGTAAAAAAGTATTGAAATTAGTAAATTTCTGATTTACTATAGAATTTGTCTCAATTGCACTAATCGTTGTACAATACAAGCTAGAAGTAAAAGCAGGGAACCTATATATAATAGTTATTTGTCCAGAGAAATTCATGGTGATAGCGGACATGCTTCTGGCTTGTGACTTTGATTTTGGTGGTAATTGGGACCAAATCCTACCTATTGTGGAGTTGGCCTATAACAACAGTTTCCATTCCAACATTCAGATGGCGGCGTTTGAGGCCTTGTATGGGAAGAGGTGTAGATCTCCTGTTGGATGGTTTGATTCTTTTGGAGTTCGACCTTGGGGTACTGATCTGTTGAGAGATTCCATGGATAGGGTGAGATTGATTCAGCAGCACCATGTGACCGCCCGGAGTAGGAAGAAGAGCTATGTCGATAGGCGTGTTCATGATGTATCTTTTGCCATTGGTGAGCGAGTGTAGCTCAAAGTTTTACCCACTATGGGTGTGATAAGGTTCGGGAAGAAAGCAAAGCTTAATCCGAGGTTTATTGGCCCTTTTTAGATTTTGGAGAAGTATGGAGAGGTAGCCTATAGATTGGCCTTGCCTCCAAACCTGTCAGTTGTTCATCCCGTATTCAATGTTTCTATGCTTAAGCGATACTATCATGATGATTCTAATGTGATTCATTGGAACTCGGTTACGTTGGATCAGGATTTGTCCTTTGAGGAGGAGCCTGTTGCTATCTTGGATAGACACACTAGACACTTGAGGTGGAAGCATATTGATTCAGTGAAATATTAGTGGCGACACCGGTCGGTTGAGGAAGCTACTTGGGAGGTTGAGTCTGACATGCGTCGTAGATAAGCTCAGCTTTTCACTCCTTCAGGTACATTACTTTGCCTTTCGTTCGAGGACGAACGAGTGCTTTAGTGGTGGATGGTGTAATGTCTAGTTCTTCTGAAATTACTTTTTTTGTGAAATGTCCATTTTGGCATTCCCCTTAGCGGTTTCAATCTTTGTTTGTGTTCCGGGAGTGGTTCGTATAGTCCTCGATGCGATCGGGGGGATTTTAGTGATTTTGAGACCTTGGGTGGAGTTTTTAAAGAGATAATTGACTTTTGTCGATATTCCGAGATACGAGCCAAAGTACAAAAGTATTGAAATTAGTATATTTCTTATTTACTATAGAATGTGTCTCAATTGCATTAATCTTTGTACAATACAAGCTAGAAGTTAAAGCCGGAAACTTGTATATAACACATATTTGTCCAAAGACATTCTTGGTGATAGTGGACATGCTTCGGGCTTGTGTCTTGAATTTTGGTGGTCATTGGGACCAAACCCTACCTCTTGTGGAGTTTGCCTATAACAATAGTTACCATTCCAATATTCAGATGGCACCGTTTGAGGCCATGTATGGGAAGG
>JAGDQO010001360.1:0-13082 GCA_018342035.1 Solanum appendiculatum | reverse complement strand
GGTAATTCAATACGAGATGGTTCTATAGATTTAAAATTCCTTGAGAATTCCTTATCCAGAACTGCTTCTAGAAGAGCGTCTTGTTCGTCTGTCCCAGCTAGGATGGCTCCTTATTCTCCATCTGCTCCTTCGAGGACTGCTCCTCACCCACCCTCTTCTTCAAAAACCCCGGAGGATGACGAAGATGAAGAAAAACTTGTTCGTAGAAACAATGACAAGGGAAAAGTTACTGGTGTGGATTTCTCGGGAAATGTCCCTAAGGTTTATTATCAAGAAATCCCTGGTAGTCCTACAGCCAGTAAAATGGAACCACCTCCAAATCGAAAGGATTCTGTACCTGATCATTTAAAGATGATCAAATCTGAAAAGGATTTTATTCCTAATCCTCAGACTCTGCAAGAATCATGGACTCATCCTAATAACCAAATCAACAGAGATTGGTATAAAGATACTTATACTCTCAAAGAAAGAGAGAATTTTGCAAACTCTTGGATGATTGATATGAAAAGAATTGGTTGCGAAATAGACTTCTTTAAGTGGTTTGAAATGACGGGAAAAATTGATAATCAAAAAGATTCTCTTAAAGTCATTATCAACAAATGGTACACTACTTCAAACAAAGTGATTGAAGATGTTACTCCTCCTCTTGAAGGAATAAATATCCCGATTTCTGGAACTATTATAAAAGCTTCTCCTTTCAAAATCCTCTCCGAAGAAAACCCTTCTGTCCTTGCTACCAATCTTGAAATCA
This sequence comes from Solanum appendiculatum, assembly GCA_018342035.1. Lineage (NCBI taxonomy): Eukaryota > Viridiplantae > Streptophyta > Magnoliopsida > Solanales > Solanaceae > Solanum > Solanum appendiculatum. Next base: position 12,331 of record JAGDQO010001360.1, on the reverse strand, counting down.
ACAAGATTATAGAACAGAATAATTATACAAATCAAATTCTTCATGTCGTTTCTAGACAAATTGAAGATTCCAAAGAAAGAGCCTCTTTTTCAGGAAGGCCTGTCCCTCTATCTTCTACCCAAAGCAGTCAGAAAATAGACCCAAACCCTATATTCAAAATCAATGAATTTTCCCGAGAAAATTATCCTAAACTCAAAAATACCTTTGATATTTCTGACAATATTTTGGATAAAATTAATGAGAAACTAGCCAATTTCTCTATATCTAAAAAAAGAGCTGCTTACAGAGCTTCTACCAGCACCAGTGGTAACATTCTTTCTACTATCAAGGAAAATATTATACAAAAACTTTCCAATGATAGATATCATAACCGAAAGAACTATCATAAAAGACCTTCTTTCCCAGACCTTCAATATGAGGAAAACGCCTTTTTATCCACTTCTTCTCATGAAGGAAGTAGTATTACTGAATGGAATATTGATGGTTTAGCAGAACATCAGATTTATAATAAACTCCACGAGATGGGGATAGCTATAACAGCTTACAAAATAAGAAATTCTTCTGATAGGGAAGCTGCTTCAATGATCGTGGCAGGATTCACTGGAATGCTTAAACATTGGTGGGATAATTATGTTTCTGAAGAAACTAAAGGAATTATCTACAATACTCAAGCTACTGAAATTGTTATTAAAATGGAAGGAACTAATGAAGTTCCTACAGAAGTTTTTAAAGAAGATGCTTGTGCTACACTTCTTTATCACATAGCAAAGCATTTTATTGGAGAACCCAAGCTATTTCAGGATAGGAGTCTCCAAATCCTCAACAATATCAGTTGTCCCTCTTTAGATGATTTTACCTGGTATAAATACAATTTTATGCAGAAGGTAATGATTAGACCAGATTGTCATTTAGACTTCTGGAAAGAAAGATTTGTGAGCGGACTTCCACCTCTCTTTGCTGACAAAGTTAGAACTAAGATTCAAGATAGGAATGAAGGAAAAATTCCTTATGACCAGATGACTTATGGAGATCTTATTAGTGTTATAAACACTGTTGGATTAGAACTTTGTACAGATATTAAGTTGAAACATCAACTTAAAAAAGAAAAATCCTCGTCAAGGAGAGAATTAGGAAGTTTCTGTCAAGACTTCGGGTTTGTTTCTCTAACACCTCCTTCAAGAAAAATCAGGAAGGAGAACAAAGAAAATAAGAAAACTCATCGTAGTAAGTCTAGAAGAACTTCTGAAAAGAATTACAAAAAATCTTCTAAAAGAAGGAAAAAGCATAAAGGATTTAAGAAATCCAAAGAGGATGTATGTTGGACTTGTGGAAAATCTGGCCATAGAGCGAGTGAATGCAGGTCAGGTAAACAGAAGAAGATCAACAGTCTTGAAATAGACGAAGCAACCAAAGAAAAGCTTTTTCAATTCTTGAAGAACCTTTATCCGATTCGTCAAATAATTCTGCTGAATATAGCGACGAAGAAGATATCAACGTCAATTATGATTCAGATTCTAGCCAATCGGGAAAAAACTGCAACTGCACAGAGGCTTTCTGTGTTTGTGATGATATTCCTCAAATCAGAGTCATTAGCAACGACTCTAAAGAAGCTCTCTTCGACATTATTGAACATATTGATAATGAAGAAGCTAGGAGAAAATATCTTATAGAACTCAAGAATATTATTCTCAACCAAAAAGAAAAGCCCAAAGCTCGTACTATGGTTGAACCTTTCAGCATGAAGCAAATCATGAATAGGTTTGAAAGAAATGCCGAACCTACTATTTCTGATCTTCATCATGAAGTCAAAACTCTTACAGAGGAAATCAAAGACATTAAAATCAGACTTGGGAAAGTCGAAACCGATGTCATTGCTGATAAAATTCTCAAAGAGATTGACAAACAGAATCTTGATGAAGAAACTGAAGATATCCCTGAAAAGGATAATTTAGATTATCCTCCTTTCAATATTGATCTTTCTGCTACACCTACTCCTAATATCGCGACTACCTCTTGTCCAGGTATCGACGTTATTACTTCTGTTAGACCTCAGAGTCATCATATACCTATTAAGATTGTTGTCAATAAAGATTTTATTATTAATAAAATTGCTTTGCTTGACAGTGGTGCAGATCGAAATTGCATTGTTAAAGGTATTGTTCCTACTAAGTACTTAGAAAAAAGTACTTCCAAATTATATTCTGCTACTTGTGAGTTGCTAAAAATTAATTATAAGCTTTCTAAAGCTCATATTTGTAACAATAATATTTGTTTAACAAATGATTTTATTATTACTGAAGATATTAATGAAGATATTATTCTTGGAATACCTTTTATCACTCAGATAAAACCTTTTATTACTAATTTAAGTGGTATTACTACTTCCATTCTGGGAAAAGAATTACATTTTCCTTTTGTTAAAACTCTTTCCCAAGATGAAAGTAATTTTATCAGAGAAAAAACGGTTTTCCGAATAAACTCTTTATCTCAGCATGTTGAAGTTTTTCTAACCCCCCCCCCCCCCCCCCCCTAAGTAAGAAATTAAAATTAAAAAATTGAGCGACAAATTTTTAAAGATGAACCCCGGAGATAGTTACTTAAAAAGTTATCCCATATCTTTTCCACAAAATAAAAGTTGAAGTCCGATGAAGTGCCTCTGACTCTTCCTCCTCTTATATGCTTCTTTGGGAAAATGAAGAAAAAGTGATATGTTCTAATTGATTATACCTTATAGTGAATCAGGAATTTATTATGACAACTATCAGCATATTACAACATTAGAGGGCCTAGAACAGCATTCAATGTAATACATGAAAATTACTTGAGTTATTGTAAAAACGCGAAGATTTTTAGATCAAATAATTTGTTTAGTTTGAATAGACACTTCTATAAATTCAATTAATGTTTCTAAATCCCCTTGGAGTTGCTCTGCTTTCTATGTCAACAATAGTGCTGAAAAAGAAAGAGGCGCACCAAGACTTGTTATAAATTATAAACCTTTGAATGCTGTTTTAAAATGGATTAGGTACCCGATACCTAACAAAAGAGATTTGTTAAAACGAACTTATAAGGCTAATATTTACAGCAAGTTTGATATGAAGTCTGGGTTTTGGCAAATTCAAATTGCTAATAAAGATAAATATAAGACTGCCTTCAATGTCCCATTTGGACAATATGAATGGAATGTTATGCCTTTTGGGCTCAAGAATGCTCCCTCTGAATTCCAAAATATCATGAATAACATTTTTAATGATTATAGTTATATGTCTATTGTCTATATTGATGATGTGCTTATCTTTTCTGATAATATTGATTCGCATTTTAAGCATCTTAATACTTTCTTTAAGATTGTTAAAAGTAATGGTTTGGTTGTTAGTGCCAAAAAGATTAAACTCTTTCAAACCTCTATAAGATTCTTAGGCCCTGATCTTTATCAAGGTAGTTACAAACCTATCTGTAGAGCCATTGAGTTCTCCTCTAAGTTTCCTAATGAAATTATTGATAAAACCCAATTGCAGAGGTTTTTAGGAAGTTTAAATTATGTTGCTGATTTTATTCCTAAAGTCAGACAAGTTTGTGAACCTTTATATAAAAGGCTCAAGAAAAATCCTGTCCCTTGGGGAGATGATCAAACTCAGGCAGTCATAACTGTTAAGAAATTAGTTCAAAGTCTTCCTTGTCTAGGAATTCCTAATCCTAATGATTTTATGATTGTAGAAACTGATGCTTCTGATTTAGGATATGGAGGTATCCTGAAACAAAGAAGTTCTTTAGAATCTCCCGAACAATTAGTTCGTTTTACTTCAGGAATCTGGAATTCTGCTCAAAAGAATTATTCTACTGTTAAAAAAGAAATCTTGTATATAGTGCTATGTATCACAAAATTTCAAGATGACTTAATAAACAAAGAATTTTTATTAAGAGTTGATTGTAAATCAGCTAAAGAAATTTTACAAAAGGATGTTAAAAATTTAGTGTCAAAACAAATATTTGCTAGATGGCAAGCTCTACTATCTAGCTTTGATTTTCAAATTGATTTTATAAAAGGAGAGAATAACTCTTTACCTGATTTTCTAACAAGAGAATTTTTACAGGGAAAAAATGAGGCCATTTTTTGTGAAGATTGGATATTTTAGTAACTAGGTGGGTGAGGAGCAGTCCTCGAAGGAGCAGATGGCGAATAAGGAGCCATCCTAGCTGGGATACTCAAGCTACTGAAATTGTTATTAAAATGGAAGGAACTAATGAAGTTCCTACAGAAGTTTTTAAAGAAGATGCTTGTGCTACACTTCTTTATCACATAGCAAAGCATTTTATTGGAGAACCCAAGCTATTTCAGGGGGTGGAGCGGGTAATTTTGATGACTCTGAGGTCTAACAGAAGTAATAACGTCGATACCTGGACAAGAGGTAGTCGCGATATTAGGAGTAGGTGTAGCAGAAAGATCAATATTGAAAGGAGGATAATCTAAATTATCCTTTTCAGGGATATCTTCAGTTTCTTCATCAAGATTCTGTTTGTCAATCTCTTTGAGAATTTTATCAGCAATGACATCGGTTTCGACTTTCCCAAGTCTGATTTTAATGTCTTTGATTTCTTCTTTAAGAGTTTTGACTTCATGATGAACCCAATTGCAGAGGTTTTTAGGAAGTTAGTTGCTTGAGAAGATAGGTTGCAGATTTTACCAAATATGCAAATAATTGTCATGCCCCAGACAGTATATGTACCATATTAATTTATGAATTGATTATTTAAGCTTTGATTAATCTATTTTAATATTTTAATATGTTAATTGATATTATGTTCTTTATTGACAACAATCTTAATAGGTATATGATGACTCTGAGGTCTTTAATTTCTCTTTACATATTTTTATATTATTATTGATTGATCATGTTTGAATTATCTGTTTCTATTTTAATATAATTTTTGTCTATAAGTCTATCCAAAATTACCCGCTCCACCTGAGGTATACTGATCATTTACATACTCCAGTATTAGTGTTATAAACACTGTTGGATAGAGTTATTCTCTCCTTTTATAAAATCAATTGGTGGAGCGGGTAATTTTGGATATAATTTTTGTCTATAAGTCCTTACCCTCTTTAGATGATTTTACCTGGTATAAATACAATTTTATGCAGAAGGTAATGATTAGACCAGATTTGTGAAGATTGGATATTTTAGTAACTATCTCCGGGGTTTTTAAAATTTGCTCAATTTTTTTAATTTTAATTTCTTTTATATTAATTTATGAATTGATTATTTAGGAGTCCATCCTTTAATCATTACTTCTTTAGCTAAGAAGCGTATTTATACCAGGTAAAATCATCTTAGAAACATTAATAATTTTATTTTTCAACAAATTATCAATTTCCTTTTTACAATAATCAAGTAATTCATGATTCATTTGAAATAATATTTGTTTAACAAATGATTTTATTATTACTGAAGATATTAATGAAGATATTATTCTTTATGATTCAGATTCTAGCCAATCGGGAAAAAACTGCAACTGCACAGAGGCTTTCTGTGTTTGTGATGATAAATAACGGATCGGCGGTAATCCTCCGAAGTTGTATTAGTAAAATACGACAAGATTTATACGAAGAACAAAAGAGATTAATAAAAACTCACAGATTTTTATTTATATGAACATCAACATGAAAGAGCTACAGGCGGAAGCATTAAAACATAGGGAGAGAGAGAGAGAGAGGTTTTCAGTATTGGGTACAATCGCTGATGCCCTCTAGGGAGAAGAAAGAATTCCTTTTATAGAAGAAGGATTCTTTCTTTACAATAGACAAATTCGAGTGTCGGTTGGTGAGTGGGGTCTTTTACTTTTATAAAGTAAAGTTGATTCCTTTTAGGAATAGTAAAACGTCTCTTTTTGAAAAGTAATTCCGACTTTGGTCTCTACTTTTCTCAAGAGCCAAGTTTCTATTCATAATCGGGGTCCACATATGACTGTGCGATTCCTTTGAGATCACACATGTCCCCATTACTGCTTCCAGATGACGCGGCATCACTGATTAGCTGCATTATCTGAGTTTCAGTATAATCTTCGAGATTATCCATAGCTCTTTTGAGCTTTGCTTTGAGTTCTTCTTTTGAAACCTTTTGCTTGGCAGGATTGACTGCTGCTAAGTTGATATTGGGCTTGACTCCGGTTGGCTTAGGAGTCCATCCTTTAATCATTACTTCTTTAGCTAAGAAGCGTATTTTGTCTATTTCTACCTTGGTGAAATTCCAAGAAATAATATAAGAAATTCTTTTCTGAACAAAGAATTTACATAATTTGATATACTCTGGGAGAGTAGATATATCTGTAGTACTTTGGAAACTCAGTGAACCTGATGTGAAATTGTTGTGGTAAAATCTGCAAATTTCCTCCAAAAATATTCCACCATTCGTAGAACCATTTAGGGATAATTGACTTAATCATTTTTGGACAGTATTTAATAAACCAAGTGTGTCTTGGCCTAAGATACATAAAATTGAACCAAGCTGCTTTGTAGTCATGCCAATTATAAGTTTGTGGTTTATGCGGCATGGACAAAGATACTGGAGTATGTAAATGATCAGTATACCATTCAAATGGAGATAAAATTCTCTTGATAGTAAATCGAGAATATCTTATAAAATCAGGATTTTGTTCATCCCTGTTATGTTCAATCTCAATGGATTCTGTGTCTACCAAAATAGCTTCGTAAAACCTTCTGGTCTTGTAAGAACAATCTGTATCAACAAAGTTGCCATCTGTGTAGCAAGGTTTAATAAGAGTACTAACCTCAAGGTTTTCATACTCTCTATCTAGAGCCAATATTGGTAACATTTGAGTTGTTACAAAATCAAACTTTTCTTCCTTTGGGACAGTAGTTGGAATAGGTAATTCAGGCTTAACAGCTTGAGCAAAAGACTCGGGAGTCTTCATTGTATAATTGTCTTTAGTCTGGACATTAGAACTTGAGGCTCCAGGAGTCAAAGGTCTATTAGGCCTTAATTGTATTAATTTGGTAGGATTAGGGGGTGGAGCGGGCAATTTTGGATAGTCCGCGAGCAGAGTAAATCTATTATCAAATACCGGTCTTTGTGGGGTTTTTGCCGGTGTTAAAGGAGGTAAGACGAATGGTTTCGCCATAGGTTTTCCTTCTTTCGACGGAGTATTAGGCTTGAAAGGCCTCATTTTTTCCCTGTAAAAATTCTCTTGTTAGAAAATCAGGTAAAGAGTTATTTTCTCCTTTTATAAAATCAATTTGAAAATCAAAGCTAGATAGTAGAGCTTGCCATTTAGCAAATATTTGTTTTGACACTAAATTTTTTACATCTTTTTGTAAAATTTCTTTAGCTGATTTACAATCAACTCTTAATAAAAATTCTTTGTTTATTAAGTCATCTTGAAATTTTGTGATACATAGCACTATAGACAAGATTTCTTTTTTAACAGTAGAATAATTCTTTTGAGCAGAATTCCAGATTCCTAAAGTAAAACGAACTAATTGTTCGGGAGATTCTAAAGAACTTCTTTGTTTCAGGATACCTCCATATCCTAAATCAGAAGCATCAGTTTCTACAATCATAAAATCATTAGGATTAGGAATTCCTAGACAAGGAAGACTTTGAACCAATTTCTTAACAGTTATGACTGCCTGAGTTTGATCATCTCCCCAAGGGACAGGATTTTTCTTGAGCCTTTTATATAAAGGTTCACAAACTTGTCTGACTTTAGGAATAAAATCAGCAACATAATATAAACTTCCTAAAAACCTCTGCAATTGGGTTTTATCAATAATTTCATTAGGAAACTTAGAGGAGAACTCAATGGCTCTACAGATAGGTTTGTAACTCCCTTGATAAAGATCATGGCCTAAGAATCTTATAGAGGTTTGAAAGAGTTTAATCTTTTTGGCACTAACAACCAAACCATTACTTTTAACAATCTTAAAGAAAGTATTAAGAGGCTTAAAATGCGAATCAATATCATCAGAAAAGATAAGCACATCATCAATATAGACAATAGACATATAACTATAATCATTAAAAATGTTATTCATGATATTTTGGAATTCAGAGGGAGCATTCTTGAGCCCCAAAGGCATAACATTCCATTCATATTGTCCAAATGGGACATTGAAGGCAGTCTTATATTTATCTTTATTAGCAATTTGAATTTGCCAAAACCCAGACTTCATATCAACCTTGCTGTAAATATTAGCCTTATAAGTTCGTTTTAACAAATCTCTTTTGTTAGGTATCGGGTACCTAATCCATTTTAAAACAGCATTCAAAGGTTTATAATTTATAACTAGTCTTGGTGCTCCTCTTTCTTTTTCAGCACTATTGTTGACATAGAAAGCAGAGCAACTCCAAGGGGATTTAGAAACATTAATAATTTTATTTTTCAACAAATTATCAATTTCCTTGTTACAATAATCAAGTAATTCATGATTCATTTGAATAGGTCTAGCCTTAGTTGTAATAGCTTGTTCATTAAATCCTTCAATATAAGGTAAATCAACAATATGCTTTTTTCTTTCCCAAAAAGCACTAGGAAAATCAGAGCAAATTTCATCTTCAAATTTTTTGTGAAGATTGGATATTTTAGTAACTATCTCGGGGGTTTTTAAAATTTGCTCAATTTTTTTAATTTTAATTTCTTCTTTGAGAAAATTAACATGCTGAGATAAAGAGTTTATTCGAAAAACCGTTTTTTCTCTGATAAAATTACTTTCTTCCAAGGAAGGAGTTTTAACAAAAGGAAAATGTAATTCTTTTCCCAGAATGGAAGTAGTAATACCACTTAAATTAGTAATAAAAGGTTTTATCTGAGTGATAAAAGGTATTCCAAGAATAATATCTTCATTAATATCTTCAGTAATAATAAAATCATTTGTTAAACAAATATTATTGTTACAAATATGAGCTTTAGAAAGCTTATAATTAATTTTTAGCAACTCACCAGTAGCCGAATATAATTTGGAAGTACTTTTTTCTAAGTACTTAGTAGGAACAATACCTTTAACAATGCAATTTCGATCTGCACCACTGTCAAGCAAAGCAATTTTATTAATAAAAAATCTTTATTGACAACAATCTTAATAGGTATATGATGACTCTGAGGTCTAACAGAAGTAATAACGTCGATACCTGGACAAGAGGTAGTCGCGATATTAGGAGTAGGTGTAGCAGAAAGATCAATATTGAAATGAGGATAATCTAAATTATCCTTTTCAGGGATATCTTCAGTTTCTTCATCAAGATTCTGTTTGTCAATCTCTTTGAGAATTTTATCAGCAATGACATCGGTTGCGACTTTCCCAAGTCTGATTTTAATGTCTTTGATTTCCTCTTTAAGAGTTTTGACTTCATGATGAAGATCAGAAATAGTAGGTTCGGCATTTCTTTCAAACCTATTCATGATTTGCTTCATGCTGAAAGGTTCAACCATAGTACGAGCTTTGGGCGTTTCTTTTTGGTTGAGAATAATATTCTTGAGTTCTATAAGATATTTTCTCCTAGCTTCTTCATTATCAATATGTTCAATAATGTCGAAGAGAGCTTCTTTAGAGTCGTTGCTAAGGACTCTGATTTGAGGAATATCATCACAAACACAGAAAGCCTCTGTGCAGTTGCAGTTTTTTCCCGATTGGCTAGAATCTGAATCATAATTGACGTTGATATCTTCTTCGTCGCTATATTCAGCAGAATTATTTGAAGAATCGGATAAAGGTTCTTCAAGAATTGAAAAAAGCTTTTCTTTGGTTGCTTCGTCTATTTCAGGACTGTTGATCTTCTTCTGTTTACCTGACCTGCATTCACTCGCTCTATGGCCAGATTTTCCACAAGTCCAACATACATCCTCTTTGGATTTCTTAAATCCTTTATGCTTTTTCCTTCTTTTAGAAGATTTTTTGTACTCCTTTTCAGAAGTTCTTCTAGACTTACTACGATGAGTTTTCTTATTTTCTTTGTTCTCCTTCTTGATTTTTCTTGAAGGAGGTGTTAGAGAAACAAACCCGAAGTCTTGACAGAAACTTCCTAATTCTCTCCTTGACGAGGATTTTTCTTTTTTAAGTTGATGTTTCAACTTAATATCTGTACAAAGTTCTAATCCAACAGTGTTTATAACACTAATAAGATCTCCATAAGTCATCTGGTCATAAGGAATTTTTCCTTCATTCCTATCTTGAATCTTAGTTCTAACTTTGTCAGCAAAAAGAGGTGGAAGTCCGCTCACAAATCTTTCTTTCCAGAAGTCTAAATGACAATCTGGTCTAATCATTACCTTCTGCATAAAATTGTATTTATACCAGGTAAAATCATCTAAAGAGGGACAACTGATATTGTTGAGGATTTGGAGACTCCTATCCTGAAATAACTTGGGTTCTCCAATAAAATGCTTTGCTATGTGATAAAGAAGTGTAGCACAAGCATCTTCTTTGAAAACTTCTGTAGGAACTTCATTAGTTCCTTCCATTTTTATAACAATTTCAGTAGCTTGAGTATTGTAGATAATTCCTTTAGTTTCTTCAGAAACATAATTATCCCACCAATGTTTAAGCATTCCAGTGAATCCTGCCACGATCATTGAAGCAGCTTCCCTATCAGAACAATTTCTTATTTTATAAGCTGTTATAGCTATCCCCATCTCGTGGAGCTTATTATAAATCTGATGTTCTGCTAAACCATCAATATTCCATTCAGTAATACTACTTCCTTCATGAGAAGAAGTGGATAAAAAAGCGTTTTCCTCATATTGAAGGTCTGGGAAAGAAGGTCTTTTATGATAGTTTTTTCGGTTATGAAATCTATCATTGGAGAGTTTTTTGTCATTTTTTTCTTTGATAGTAGTTATTTTACCACTGGTGCTGGTAGAAGCTCTGAAAGCAGCTCTTTTATCAGATATAGAGAAATTGGCTAGTTTCTCATTTATTTTATCCAAAATATTGTCAGAAATATCAAAGGTATTTTTGAGCTTGGGATAATTTTCTCGGGAAAATTCATTGATTTTGAATATAGGGTTTGGGTCTATTTTCTGACTGCTGTTGGTAGAAGATAGAGGGACAGGCCTTCCTGAAAAAGAGGCTTTTTCTTTGGAATCTTCAATTTGTCTAGAAACGACATGAAGAATTTGATTTGTATAATTATTCTGTTCTATAATCTTGTTGATTTCAAGATTGGTAGCAAGGACAGAAGGTTTTTCTTCGGAGAGGATTTTGAAAGGAGAAGCTTTTATAACAGTTCCAGAAATCGGGATATTTATTCCTTCAAGAGGAGGAGTAACATCTTCAATCACTTTGTTTGAAGTAGTGTACCATTTGTTGATAATGACTTTAAGAGAATCTTTTTGATTATCAATTTTTCCCGTCATTTCAAACCACTTAAAGAAGTCTATTTCGCAACCAATTCTTTTCATATCAATCATCCAAGAGTTTGCAAAATTCTCTCTTTCTTTGAGAGTATAAGTATCTTTATACCAATCTCTGTTGATTTGGTTATTAGGATGAGTCCATGATTCTTGCAGAGTCTGAGGATTAGGAATAAAATCCTTTTCAGATTTGATCATCTTTAAATGATCAGGTACAGAATCCTTTCGATTTGGAGGTGGTTCCATTTCACTGGCTGTAGGACTACCAGGGATTTCTTGATAATAAACCTTAGGGACATTTCCCGAGAAATCCACACCAGTAACTTTTCCCTTGTCATTGTTTCTACGAACAAGTTTTTCTTCATCTTCGTCATCCTCCGGGGTTTTTGAAGAAGAAGGAGGGTGAGGAGCAGTCCTCGAAGGAGCAGATGGCGAATAAGGAGCCATCCTAGCTGGGACAGACGAACAAGACGCTCTTCTAGAAGCAGTTCTGGATAAGGAATTCTCAAGGAATTTTAAATCTATAGAACCATCAGGGTATTGAATTACCCTTTCAATACGAGATCTCTCTGAATGAGAGGAAAAGGGTTGAGTGATTGCATCAAAATGCCATTCATCGTTAGACAGAATGTCATTCCAATTGATCAATCTAGGGACGAATATTGAACTATGCTCATGATTGGCCTCCATAAGCATGGTTACACCCTTTTGGCTCTCAATTCGAGAGATCTCGTATTGAAAGGGTAATTCAATACCCTAATTCAAATGATTACTCTAGAAGAGCGTCTTGTTCGTCTGTCCCAGCTAGGATGGCTCCTTATTCGCCATCTGCTCCTTCAAGGACTGCTCCTCACCCACCAATCTGATGTTCTGCTAAACCATCAATATTCTGTTAGACCTCAGAGTCATCATATACCTATTAAGATTGTTGTCAATAAAGATTTTATTATTAATAAAATTGCTT